>JALXFT010000551.1:0-27500 GCA_023376895.1 Aspiorhynchus laticeps
AGATCAGGACGGGTCCGCTCAATGGACAGTGCAAAAAATAAAAAATAAAAATAAAAGAGTATACATAACACAGGAGCATATCTATAAATATAGGTAGGAATAAGATAAAAAATAAAAGTAATAATAATAATAATAGTACAAACAAGAAATAAAATAAGGAGTAAAATGTGCAATGAACTGAAATGTGCAATACAGTCTACTGAGGGTTTAATAAATATTAATATAACCAGGGATGTGCAAGATGAATGTGCAAAACAGGTTGTACCGGGTAAGTACACATAGCAGCAATGCGGATGATGGAAAATGATGGGTGTTGCAGTTAATTAAATGAGACCTGTAGATGTTTATGAGACTGAGTTTAGGAGCCTGATGACCTGAGGGTAGAAGCTCCTTCTCAGTCTCTCAGTTTTTGCCATCACACTTCTGAAGCGCTTGCCCGAAGGAAGTGTGATGAACAGACGGTTACCGGGGTGATATGAGTCCTTGATTATTTTTACAGCTCTGCTTCTGCAGCGTTTCAGATAGATGTCCTGCAGGGAGGGGAGGGCAGACCCAGAGATGCGCTCAGCTAAGCGCACGACTCTCTGCAGAGCTTTGCAGTCCTGATTTGTGGCGTTACTATACCACACTGAGATGCACTGAGTCAATACACTTTCTATGGCCCCTGAATAGAAAGTTTTCAGGATTGCTGGTGAGACCCTGAATTTCCTCAGCTGTCGCAGATGGTACAGTCTTTGCCTGGCTTTCTTGACCTGTGTTTGAATGTGTGCAGTCCAAGTCAGGTCCTCGGAGATGTTTACACCGAGGTACTTGAAGCTGCTCACCCTCTCCACAGGGGTCCCGCTGATCATAAGAGGAGTGTAGGGCCGCTGCTGTCTCTTCCTGAAGTCTACAATCAGCTCTTTAGTTTTGCTCACGTTCAGAGAGAGACAGTTGTCCTGGCACCATGATGTAAGTCTCTCTACCTCACCCAAGTATGCGGTCTCATCATTGTTGGAAATGAGGCCCAGAACCACAGTATCATCAGCAAATTTGACAATAGAAGTGGAGCTGTGAGAGGACACACAGTCGTGTGTGTAGAGAGAATAGAGCAGGGGACTCAGAACGCAGCCCTGCGGGGCTCCTACGTTCAGGGTGATGGAGTTGGAGGTGAACTGGCCCATTTTCACCACTTGTGGTCTGCCGGTGAGGAAGTCCTGGATCCAGTCACAGAGTGAAGTGTTTAGGCCGAGGTCTGAGAGTTTGACAGCTAGCTTGGAGGGGACTATAGTGTTGAAAGCGGAGCTATAGTCAATGAATAACAGTCTGACATAGTTGCCATTTTTGCTGTCAATATGAGTGAGGGAGGAGTGCAGTACCTGAGAGATGGCATCATCAGTAGACCTATTTGGGCGATAGGCAAACTGAAGAGGGTCCAAGGAAGCAGGGATGGAGGAGCATATGTGTTTCTTTAAAAGTCTCTCAAAAACCTTCATGACTGTTGATGTGAGGGCAACTGGACGATAGTCATTCAGGCAAGAGGGTTTACTGTTCTTAGGCACAGGGATGATGACAGATTTCTTGAATGAGGTGGGAATCACAGAGGTAGCAAGGGACTCGTTAAAGATGGAAGTAAACAAACCAGCAAGCTGATCGGCACACGATCTCAGAACGCGACCGGTAATCCCATCAGGTCCGGCGGCTTTCCTGATGTTTACTCTCCTTAATTCTCTCCGGACCTCGTCCTCCGTCACGGTGATAACACGATCAACATCGCTGCTCTGTCTGCTGCTTCCTGACGCGTTGATCGGCACAGTCGCGCCACCGTTGCGTTCGAAGAGGCCGTAGAAGATGTTTAGCTCTTCGGCCAGCAATGGATCTGCTCGCACCTCGGCGGAGGGGTTATTTCCAGAGGAACAGATGGTCTTCAGTCCCTGCCACATGCGTCGAGAGTCATTGAGCTGAAAGTGTGACTCAATTCTCTCTCTGTATCGGAGTTTAGCAGCTCTAACTGCCCGTCGGAGAGCATAACATGATGCTTTGTAAACGCTCATGTTTCCTGACAGAAGACCAGCGTTGTATGCGGCAGTGCGTTGGTTAACCGCAGCGCGGATTGTTCTATCCACCCACGGTTTCTGATTAGAGAATGTCCTTATTGTTACCGTTTCAGTGGCTTGGTCGGTTAGCATGTAAACAAAGCTTAGTGCTACATCCGTGAACTCGCTGACGTCAGCTGAACTCGCCCGGAACATGTCCCAGTCGACGTCATCAAGAGACGCCTGCAGCATAGCTTCAGAATGGGAGGACCAGCGCGTCACTTCCCTCACCCCCGGGGATTCCTGAACGATCCTTTGTTTATATTCCGGTGTGAGGAAAATGGCCGCGTGATCAGACTTACCGAAGGGTGGCAAGGAACGAGCCTTATAGGCGTTCTTGAACTGAGTGTAGCAGTGATCCAGTGTATTCGGTCCTCTGGTTGGACAGGATACATGCTGATGGAAGTTCGGCATGACCTTCTTGAGGTTGGCTTTGTTAAAGTCCCCTGCGATGATAGAGGCAGCATCAGGATGTTTGTTGATGTAGCCGCTGATCTCCTCGTGGAGTTTGGACAAAGCCAAGCCGGTGTCTGCCTGAGGTGGAATGTAAACGGCAGTAGCGATGACCGCGGAGAACTCGCGGGGTAAATAAAATGGGCGGCAGATAATGGAGAGATGTTCCAGATGAGGCGAGCAGGATCGCGACAGAATGGAGATATTCCTGGGGTCGCACCATTTCTTGTTAATCATGAAACACACTCCACCACCCTTGATTTTTCCGGCCTCAGCTGATCTGTCCATCCGTAAAACAGCAAAGTTATCAGACGGAGTTACTGCAGTGTCCGGTACCGAGGGAGTGAGCCATGTTTCAGACAAACAAAGGATGTTACAGTCTCTAATGTCTCGTTGGAAACTAATCCTGGCTCTAAGATCGTCCATCTTATTTTCCAAGGATTGGACATTTGCGAGCAGAATACTGGGGAGAGGAGGGCTGTGAGCTTTGTTTCTCAGTCTGTCACGGATTCCAGCTCGTCGTCCTCGGTGTTTCTTTCGCCTTCTGGGATTATTCGGGTGGCCTTTGTTAAATTCGGCGTTCCGAAGAATCTCCAATGGCCACGCTGGATCCGTGGATAAAGTGTTCTGAAGCAGGTTAGTGCAGCGGTGTCCGATGTCCAAAATTGTTCTTTTGTCATAGATAAATAGTGCAGACGTTAATCGTGTAAAAAGAGAAAGTAAAAATACGTAAAAGAGTATATAAAAACACAAATTGAGCGGAGCCATCCTTTAACGTCGACTGAACACAGCAGCGCCGGAAGCGGAAGTATCCTGATGACTTTCTTCAAACTGTTTTCCTCTGAGAGTGCTGTATCAACATCAGATGTCCAACTACACTGATATTATATGGTAAAACAAGCTCCTTGACCACTGATTATGTTTTTTTTCTTCTTGAATCCATGGAAAGTAGCAGAAACACTCAAATAACACACATAAATATCAGGCATGATTTACTTGTGTCACTTGTTGAACAGAATCTGTTGCAGGAATGACTCAAAGTCTGTTCACATCTCTGTGGTTAGATCAGTGTGCACAATAATGTGTCTTTGACCTTCATTATGTATGTTTTGATTATACGGTGTTGTAAATAAAATACAAATAATAAAAAAAAAAACATTTGTTCAATCTCCTCACATTCTCTCTTACCTGCCTCAAAGTCAGTCACACTGATGGGCCATTAGCAGCCTTTATGGGAGGGCCCTTTGTGTCTCAGGTGAGAATCACTTAATATTCAAGGTCATTGTCACTCCCTCACATACAGGCTTTCAATCACAAAACATGTCTTAAAAATTTTTAATCAATATATTGTTTTCTGTAAATGAGTAAGCAGAATGATTCTCACTTAATTGTGAAGTAAATATTTTAGCCGACAAGACTGATTACACAAAAGTCTTATTCAGGACTATTTAGTGTGGGTTTTATGGCCTTATTTCAGCTACATTTTTTCCCCCCCAAAACTTACTAACCACGCATAATATTTTTTTTCTAAAAAAATACAAACATGTACATCCATCTTGGTCACATAATATTGTAGCAAAGTTTGTGCTGAATACAAAAACAAATACATGTTGGTCATTAGTATGTTATAAGTAGCTGAAATAAGCACAAATATCAGGGCATGTCAAAATATCTCAAGGGCCCCAAAATCACCTCAAACCCCAGAGGGTTAAACAGCAAAGAATGGCAACAAAGTAAATATTTTGAAAAAAAGCTTAGCACGCTACAAAAGCAACCACCAGACAGACTCCAGGCTTTTCTCTTGTAGTCTTCGCTCAAATCTCTGCTCCTTGCATGTGTATGCCATTGTATTATCACTTGGTAGTCTGTTTTCTATGGATATTGGTTATGTATTGAAAATAATTATCTATTCACAGAACCAAAATATTGAGATGAGGCGTGAAGCTGTTATCCGGAGCCTCATACTGTACCTTGGCGAGAAAGAAGAGGAACTGTTTGAAGATTGCCAGGTAAAGCATTTTTTTTATTCAATGTCATGTTAAAAATTTTAAAATTGTATTACCGTAATGTAAAGACACGCTCCCTGTGCAAGCAAGAGGGTCTGGCTGTTTTCAGGCGCTGCGTGATATCACTTTGCCTGCTGCGCTCATGTTACAGCAGCACAGTTCCTTGATTATTACGTCGGAATGAGAGTATAGTTCCTAGCTATGCTGGCCTAGAAAATAGTAACTTTTCATTTTCCGCCGGTCTTGGTACACAATGTAACTACTGAAGAGGCAAGTTTTAAATGGGAAAAATATTGAAACTCTTTGGTCATTTTTGAATGCGATGCTACTGGTCTAATTGGATTCAATGATCTATCCTAAGCTATGCTAAAAGTGCTATCCAAATTCTGTTCTGGAGGGCCACTGTCATGCAGAGTTTAGCTCCAACTGGCCTCAACGCACCTGCCTAAAAGTTTCTAGTCCGTCTAGTAGAATATTAATGAGCAGAATCAGGTGTGTTTGATTTGGGTTGGAGACAGATTCTTCAGGAGTGTTGCCCTTTAGGACCAAAAGAGCCACAGTCAAGTAGTAAATTTATGGCTAAGGGTAACATTATTTGGCTGTAGTGGCTCTTATGTTATGTTTGACTAATATTTTACTAAACCTGGCTCGCTGTAAAATAGGCTTTACTCAGTTTAGCGTAATCTATACTGTATTACTTCAGTTTAGCTTTTTTCAGTAAAATCCAAGTAATTTAGTTTGTCTAAATTTTGCAGGAGGACAACCGCAGTGACACAACGCAACACACCCTCAAGATTCTGGTTGTACATGGAGTTGATGGAAAGGATCCAGTGGATGTATCTATTATTCTAGAAGGCAAGGAGATCTTGCCGGGATGCCACAATACTGCTAAAGCTTGTGCCCTGCTTATGGGACTCATTTATGCCCTCAACCTCACATACCCCAGAGCACTGCGTTACACTTTCGAGGTGTTTCAGAAACCTTTTCTAGAATTGGATGTGATTAAGCTGTCTCCAAAAGTACAAGCTTTAAAGTCGAAGTTGTTTTATTAAATGCTTTTACCATTGCAAATACTGCACATTTTTGGATGCCAGTACTCCCCAACTTAGTTTGAAATCTTCCAGGTTCTATTGGACTATTTGCACAGACATGTTTTTCTGATCACTTGTGTACATAATTAGCAGTTTTGCTTTTGAATTTAGTTTAACCATTGTGAACAGTGGTGGGAAGACACTTGCCTGTAAGAACTGTTTTCAGATTTGTGCCAACTAAGGCATCTGGTCTTTTTTTCTTTATTGTCATGTTTAGAGCACTAGTCTAGAGTGCCATGTTAATTGTTGAAACTGCATTGTTTTAGACTATTTTAAATTTAACTGAATTCGTAAAAGCACTACTCAATATCTGTTGCATGCAGAAGCTGTCTCTTTTTAAGAAATTAGTTTTGACATTAATTTAGCAACATTGCTTTATATAGAAATATTGACATCTGTTAATCAAAATATTTTTATGCATTAATGTTTTATATTTTATGCATTTAATGTTGTAATGTTTAGAGCACAAGTCCAGAGTGCTATGTTGAAACTGCACTATTTGAGAGGATTGCTACTTTTATTGAAATAGTAAAAATTTTGTATCCATGCATTATATCCATGATGTTTAAACCTCATCCAATGTTTCTGTATTCCTTTTGGGGTTAAAACACTTTCAGGTCTTGACAAATTTAGTTGTTTTCAGGACTCCAATCCCTAGGGAAACAGTTGTCATTTAGAAAACTTAGGTTTTGCTTTATGCAACTTTAAAAACAATACATTTGTGTGACTGAGTCATTGTTTAATGTTGGAATAAAATAAATGTTGATTGTATCTACGCTGTGTGATTTATTAAAATGCAGACAAAATTATTATATTTATAGTAATATTTAATTACATATATTTAATAAATTAATTGAAATATTAAATAAAACCTACCTTATAACAGTAAATAAAATTTACTCAATATTTAAAGGACAGCTGTGTGTTAGTATTTAAAAAAAATTATATATATATAGACTTTATCTAAATGCTTAGAATAAATATAAATCCTACCTTAAATAGAATTTAGTAATATTTACTTAATATTTTAACAAATGTTAAGTCAATTAATACATAGATTTTACTTGATTCTGGAAAGTGTGTTTTACTTAAAATTAAAGCAGTACATTTTACTTAAAAGGTGTTAGTGCAAATTGTTACGATGATTTTATTAAGTACATTTTACATGTTCTTTTTTTCAGTGTAGAGGGTCAAGTTTATTAATAAAAAAGCAGATAAAATTATAATTAGCATTAGAATAGAGAGTGCTAGAGGGTCAAATGAAGATGTGTTTTCAGCCATCTCTTGACAATATTAAGGTCTCAGCTGCTGGGATTGAGTCGAGCAGGTCATTCCACCCATGAGGGAACAGTTAATGTAAAAGTGCATGAAAGTTTTATCATAGGTACAATGCAAAATGTTTCAATAGCCTACAAGCATTTCAGTCCTTTAACCCACTTGGGAAAATCAACCCATGGCAACAGTTTAAAAGTAGCCAAATTCTGTGGAAAACATGCAGACTTGGCAATTGAGAGCTGCAGGAGTCAGATTTGACTGATCACAGGTTGAGAGTAATGAGAGATGACTGACGACGACCATGTTTGAGTATTTGCTGAGTTCTCTGACAAATATCTGATCTTGTAAGATGTGCTTTCTTTACAAAGAGTGCGTGTGATCGCGAAACCAAAAGTGAAAGTAAACAGCGCAAACGCTCATTCAAACATATTTGAATATACCGCATGATAGCGGCTCCCTGATGCGCCAAAATTATACACAATATTAGATCGTTTAAAGGAGTGGACATGAATATCGCTGGAGCAAAACACATGCTGCGGGAGCAGGTGGTAATGGTCAGAAATTCAGCGGGAGCGGGATTAAGAAAACAGACGAATCCCGGACATGTTGGGTGATTAAGAAATCCCAGCCGGACGCATTTTTGTCGGTCCAAAAAGAGGACGTGTGGTCACCCTAGTTTATGCATTTATGCCTCCTCTCCCACAAAGACGGACCGCAAACTATCCTTACATCGGTGTCCAGTCACGGACATGATCTGGCTCCAGTCCGGCGTCAGAGAGGCGACCAACAGCAGTGCTACGGCTTTGTGTACATTTCAGTGATACCTTCCACCTGAAAGACCATTTAGATTTGGAAAATATTACAGGGCACCTACAAACACTTTGACTTCATAGGGTGAAATATTTCATATCTATTAGCTGCCTCTTCACACATATTTTTTTAGCATATTGCTGAGGTAGTTGATTCCCATCGGCTCCCTGGTGAAGCACACTTCAGTGTCCTCGAGGATGCAGATGAAAGGCTCCGGCGTTGACAGGACACTTTGACAGCTTTCCACGGATTTTCAAACATAAATCCTTGTAAATTCTCTCTGATTTTTTGTTTCTGGGTTATGTTGCCACGGTTAGGTACTCCAAGCTATTCTCGTCTTTAGATAGGTTGTGGTTTCCTTCTCTCTGCCTCCGTGAGAAGCACAGCTGTATGTCAAACCAAACTTCCCGTACAAGCCCTATGAGTATTCAGACAGACCATGGCATAAGTGAAAATAATGTTCACTTTTTCATAAAGGCACTAACCTGTACAATTGTACCAAGTTTTATGCTTTTTATGAAAAAGTGAACATATCACCTCAAATTTTGCACATATCACCTGGACTATAAAGACCAAACTCAATATGCTCCTCTTCATTATTAAAACATAATTAATATGTACAGATAAGCAGGTGAGCCCAGAACGTGCAACTTAACGCATTGCATTCTGCTTGCACGGAGTTGGTCCTTTAATATCACTTAATGCATTTCTTAGTGCGCGTTCATATAGTCCAGTACCGTTTCTAGGCATAGGCAAGCTAGAGCGCCACCAGCTGGAGGGGCATCAATGAGCGCATGTACTGCCACTTTAACAGGGTTGTGATCAAGAGTGGCACGGACACCCTGAAATATGATTGGCCCCCCACTGGATCCCCAACATCATTGGGCTAGAGATGCCTGTTTGCCGCTGGATCAGAGCGCTGTCTGATTGCTTGGAACACTTGGACATGGTTGTGTACAAGAGGAAAAAAACTATATAAATACTGTTCGTTTTCTCACACAAACCGCTCGTTTCGTGTCTTAGGCCATCAATGTGTAGTTACGATGGGGAATTGTTTAATTTGGATTTCTCTGTGCATGTTCTTTTTCCCTCTTATAGACACAGTGACCTATACCTGCCATTATATGACTGACAGACTAGAACGGTTTGACCTAAAAACATCAAAATTGGATCTACTGAAGAAAAAAAGACACCTACATCTTGGATGCCCTTGGGGTAAGCTGATAGATACCAAATTTTAATTTCAAAGTGAACTATCCCTTTAAGCGTTTTGCTGTATGGGAGGAAAAGTGAAAGTATGCTCCATGTGTTCATGGCTATATGCTTGCTTTGTAATACATTAAATTAATAAACTATATATCGAATTTGATCTTTTAATAGCACTATTTTAACAAATTAAGCCATGTTAAGTGTTTATGGTTTTCTATGGGAGGTTTAAAAGCGCATTGTGTTTATATTCTGCTGTTCTGTGGCCACTTTTTCTCCTACAGATGACTAGTTTTAATGGTTTAACCTCCACAGCGTCTCGTCTTCATTGACAACACGCACAGTTTGTGTGGATCACGTGACATCATTTGTCTGAGAGAGCAGACCCTATTGGTTAGCATTGGTGCGGGTAAATAGAAGGATATTATTGAGCCTGTGTTTTGGCTCTGTGCGGATGAACGTGGTTTGTAATACCTGAAAATCTAAAAACTATATGTTGTATTATTTTTAATGAAACGACGACGGTTAACAACACTTCTTTTATTACTCTTCTGCTCTCACATCTAAACATGACTTACTTTCTGTCATCCACTGCCCCCTCGAGGCTAGGAGCTGCATAACATGATGAATCTATACTCAAACAGCTTGAATATTACATGTTATTCATAAAGTCTGAAGCTCTGTGGATGAAACACCACTAAAACATCGTAGTAGTTTGGATGGAAAGGGTCGGGTAATTACAGTCTATCCTCCAAAATACAAGTATAACAACAGCAGCTTATGATTATAGACAGGTTAATAAACGATCTTCCAGCATCTGTGGTCCTCAGCTCTAATCAAGCCAGTGTTGATTGGGGTTTATCATGGACTCTTGTAGCTCTGTTCAGAGTTTGTTTGATTTTGCAAACAGTAATTTGCTGTTTTTTTTTCATGGTCTTTATTTCTCGCTCGTTATGATGTTCAGCTTCTCTCTGTTTACAGAGTCACGCACCGGTGATTGATTACAGTACAGAAGTATTACAGGCTTACTGTAAAACACAAATGGATTTATCATCAAATTTACTGTTATACATTTTGAGAGTGCTGTGTGTGTATATGTATGTATGTGTCACAAATCCTGGCCATGAACTTCCGTTCATTCAACACTAGAGGTCACTCACCCATCACATTGACTTTCACACCACACAGTCAGCCACAGATCACTCAAGGACTGTATTTCCCATCATCCACTGCACCAACACAGCTGTTCACACTGATCACGCTTGCACCTGAGTACCATCTCACCATCACCCAATCACACACACTATTTAAGCTCTGGACTTTCCCTTGCTCTCTGCCGAGTATTGTTTAGCCTAGCTATCTTACAAAGCGTTTTCTAGTTTACCTTGTTAGATTCCTGTGTTCTGATTCCTGCCCGTGCTCCTGGATTATTCTCTCTGCCTTGCCCTTTGGACTCTGTTTGTACCTCGCTTGGATTATTGCTTGTTCTCCTGGATTGTCTCTCTGCCTAGCCCTCTGGATATTGTTCACCGATCGTCGTCCCACGCTTGCCCTTGGATTATTCTCTGCCCTGTCTTTGTTATACCTGTTTGCTACTGTCCGACCCTGCCTGTATTGACCATGTCTTATAATAAAGCTTTGCATATGGATCCGCATGTCTCACGTCTCGTCAGCCCCGTAACAGAATACTCGGCCCAACAAGGATCCAGCAGTTTGTCAAACGGACATTTGTCAGGTATGGACACAAACAGAATATTGTTTGCCCTTAAACAGGGCCCAAGATCACTGGAGAACCATATTAGAGAGTTTTTAGTCTTCGCTCGTTATTCAGATTTACCGGACATAATATTGATTGAGATTTTTTGCAATGGCATTAATCAGCCTCTACAATCTCAACTCAGACGCGAGGGTCCGCGGTCATCACTAAGTTGTTTTTTGGACTATGCTTTGCTGTGTACTGGCTCTTCGTTCACGGTGGGTGT
This sequence comes from Aspiorhynchus laticeps, assembly GCA_023376895.1. Taxonomy (NCBI): domain Eukaryota; kingdom Metazoa; phylum Chordata; class Actinopteri; order Cypriniformes; family Cyprinidae; genus Aspiorhynchus; species Aspiorhynchus laticeps. The sequence continues at coordinate 10,899 of JALXFT010000551.1, forward strand.
CGCGGAAGAGGAAAGCGGCACCGCGTCCGCGTCTGAAATGGTGGACGCGCCAGAATGCGCTCACGTAATGGCGGTGACAACAACACCTCGTCATGTCAGTGCTGCCAGTCATAAGTCAATTCAAGTCGCAGCTGATGTTAAAGAGCCAGGTCAAGTCCCAGCTGATGTTAAAAAGCCAGGTCAAGTCCCAGTTGATGTTAAAAAGTCAAGTCGCAGCTGATGTTAAAGAGCCAAGTCAAGTCGCAGCTGATGTTAAAGAGCCAGGTCAAGTCCCAGCTGATGTTAAAAAGCCAGGTCAAGTCCCAGCTGATGTTAAAGAGTCAAGTCCCAGCTGATGTTAAAGAGCCAAGTCAAGTCCCAGCTGATGTTAAAAAGCCAGGTCAAGTCCCAGCTGATGTTAAAGAGCCAAGTCAAGTCTCAGCTGATGTTAAAGAGCCAAGTCAAGTCTCAGCTGATGTTAAAGAGCCAAGTCAAGTCCCAGCTGATGTTAAAGAGCCAAGTCAAGTCCCAGCTGATGTTAAAGAACCTAATCAAGTCACAACCTATGCTAAAGAGTCAAGCCAAGCCACAAGTGATCTTCGTGAGTCAAGCCAAGCCACAAGTGATCTTCGTGAGTCAAGCCAAGTCCCAGCTGATGTTAAAGAGCCAAGTCAAGTCCCAGCTGATGTTAAAAAGCCAGGTCAAGTCCCAGCTGATGTTAAAGAGCCAAGTCAAGTCTCAGCTGATGTTAAAGAACCAAGTCAAGTCCCAGCTGATGTTAAAGAACCTAATCAAGTCACAACCTATGCTAGAGAGTCAAGCCAAGCCACAAGTGATCTTCGTGAGTCAAGCCAAGCCACAAGTGATCTTCGTGAGTCAAGCCAAGCCACAAGTGATCTTCGTGAGTCAAGCCAAGCCACAAGTGATCGTCACGAGTCAAGCAAAGCCACAAGTGATCGTCACGAGTCAAGCCAAGCCACAGTTGATCGTCACGGGTCAAGCCAAGCCACAGTTGATCGTCACGGGTCAAGCCAAGTCACCGTTGATCTTCATGTGCCAAGTCACTGTTGATCATCGTGAGTCAACCCATCTCACAATTGATCTGCCAGGGTCTCATCAGGCCTCAACTCATCATTATGAATCAGACCACGTCTCAGCTGACCAGCCTGAGTCACGCCACGTCTCAGCTCCTCAGCCAGAGCCTCTTCACGTCTCAGCTCCTCAGCCAGAGCCTCTTCACGTCTCAGCACCTCAGCCAGAGCCTCTTCACGTCTCAGCTCCTCAGCCAGAGCCTCTTCAGGTCTCAGCTCCTCAGCCAGAGCCTCTTCACGTCTCAGCTCCTCAGCCAGAGCCTCTTCACGTCTCCGCTGATCTGCCAGAGTCTCTTCATGTCACCGCTAACCATCCAGAGCCACATCATGTCATGGCTGAGCAGCCAGAACCATGTCACGTCTCCACCGAACTGCCAGAGTCTGTCATACCCAGAGATTTAAGGTCAGTCCTTCAAATTCCCTGTCTGATATCCAGCGTGAGGGATGCACCGCTGGTGTCTGCACGCGCTGCTGGTATCCCCAAATCCACTCACTTTAGCTCTCTTGTCCCTGAACTCATTCCCCTGTTCGAAGCGCTTCCCATGATGGGGATTGCTTTGTGTTGCGTTTGGGCTGCATGCACTACCACTGAACTGCCCGAGGTGGCGACGTCCACTGTAATGTCTCCAGAGGTGGCGGCTGATGCTGCAGAACCTCTTGGGGAGGTGACGATCGCTGCGGTGCTCTCTGAAGCGATGGCACTCGCTGCAGCTTCTTCAGAGGTGGCAGCACATGCTGCAGAACCTCTGAAGCTGTGGTGCTCGTTTCAGCTCCTTGTATGGTGGTGGCGCCCAGTAATGAACTCTACCTGTCTCCGGATGAGACCACTGTAGAACCTCCAGAGGTGTCAGTGGTACCCTCCTATGAATCCTCGTCCTGCCCTGTCACGGCTAAGGAGGCCGTCTGTGAACTCTCGCCCTGTCCTGTCACGGCTAAGGAGGCTGTCTTTGAATCCCTGTCCTGCCCTGTCATGGCTAAGGAGGCCATCTGTGAACTCTCGCCCTGTCCTGTCACGGCTAAGGAGGCCGTCTGTGAACTCTCGCCCTGTCCTGTCACGGCTAAGGAGGCCGTCTGTGAATCCCTGTCCTGCCCTGTCACGGCTAAGGAGGCCATCTGTGAACTCTTGCCCTGTCCTGTCACGGCTAAGGAGGCCGTCTGTGAACTCACGCCCTGTCCCGTCACGGCTATGGAGGCCATCTGTGATTTCCTGTCCTGCCCTGTCACAGCTATGGAGGCCGCCTGTGATTCCCAGACCTGCTCTGCCACGGCCCCTGAGACCAGGAAGGCTCTCTCTCCCTGTGTTGTCTGTCTCTGCTCTCTCTGTGTTGTCTGTCTCTGTTCCCCCCAGATCTCAGACTCTGATATGGGTTCCTGCCCGGTCTGCTTTCCTGCGGTGGTCTACTCTATGGCTATGTCACAAATCCTGGCCATGAACTTCTGTTCATTCAACACTAGAGGTCACTCACCCATCACATTGACTTTCACACCACACAGTCAGCCACAGATCACTCAAGGACTGCATTTCCCATCATCCACTGCACCAACACAGCTGTTCACACTGATCACGCTTGCACCTGAGTACCATCTCACAATCACCATCACCCAATCACACACACTATTTAAGCTCTGGACTTTCCCTTGCTCTCTGCCGAGTATTGTTTAGCCTAGCTATCTTACAAAGCGTTTTCTAGTTTACCTTGTTAGATTCCTGTGTTCTGATTCCTGCCCGTGCTCCTGGATTATTCTCTCTGCCTTGCCCTTTGGACTCTGTTTGTACCTCGCTTGGATTATTGCTTGTTCTCCTGGATTGTCTCTCTGCCTAGCCCTCTGGATATTGTTCGCCGATCGTCGACCCACGCTTGCCCTTGGATTATTCTCTGCCCTGTCTTTGTTATACCTGTTTGCTACTGTCCGACCCTGCCTGTATTGACCATGTCTTACAATAAAGCTTTGCATATGGATCCGCATGTCTCACGTCTCGTCAGCCCCGTAACAGAATGTGTGCATATTATATGTATTATATATTTATAATGTGTGTGTGTGTGTGTGTATAATTGCACTTCATGTATAATAAAAACAGAGAATAAATCTGTTACCATTTTAAGGAATTATAAAACTGAAATACTTTTATTTTGTAATTAAATTACGTAATTCCGTTACATGTAACTAGTTACTCCCCAACACTGTAAATACACACAGTAAATATAGACATAATTTAGACAAAAACTTTTACACTGTTCGGGAGGCAGACACACTCTGTCAGTTTAAATCGGCGGAGGCCGGACCCCTGGATGAGCCCCGGGGACATAATCCCAGTGAAGACCTCGACTTAAAATACAATAAAACTAAAAATAAAACAAATAACTAAAAATATAATAAAATACCTAACTACATAATACTATTATTGTTAGAAATTGCAACAATATTAAAATAGAAATATAAAACATTTAAAGTCTTAATTAAAACAATAAATAAACAATAATATCCTGGCCAGAGGAGAACTGGCCCCCCGACTGAGCCTGGTTTCTCCCTAGGTTTTTTTTTCTCCACTCTGTCACAGAGGGAGTTTTGGTTCATTGTCGCTGTCGCCTCTGGCTTGCTCAGTTGGCGACACTTAATTTCTAGCGATTATCGTCAATTGGATTTCACAGATACTATTTAAACTATACTGAGCTGGACAATGACATCTCTGAATTCAATAATGAAATGCCTTTAACTGAAAATTGAATGTTTAATCTTATTATTATACATTACTGACACTCTATCCTCCAACTTGATACTGTTAAGTGCTTTGACACAATCTGTATTGTTAAAAGCGCTATATAAATAAAGGTGACTTGACTTGACTTGACTTTATTTTGGATGTGATTAATCGAGATGAATCGTTTGACAGCACTGGGCAAGTTAACACATTATTATCGTGGTTAACGCATTAATTAATTAACACAACAATTATTTTATCACGCATTAACCTGTTAACCCGCACCAGGACGAGGACGCACTGAAAGCTCTTTGAAAGCTCTTTGTTTGCACACGTCATTGCTTTCAAACAGATAAAGTAAACGACGACGACGACTAGAAAAATGTCTGCAGGAATCTCATTTTTCATGGTATCTTCTGCAGATTTGAAATATAATCTCATGAGACATGTGACTTTCAACCCATTACTTATCTAGATTGCTCCAGGACTGATTTCATGTATTTTTATATGAAATTAAAAAAAAAAATCAGTGTGGTACAATTTTTATCAAGGCACTTCAGTGTCTATAACTTTTTATATTTTTGAGCATCATCAACTCTGGATGATGGATAGTAAAGGCCAAAGGGTCTTCTTTCCAAAGACACCACAATTGTGTGTGTGGCACACTGAAGTCAGGAGCTGTTACCATTTTAAGTTAGTTAGTCATTTTCAGCTGTGATTCCCAATATGGGGGGTGCAGGTTAACAGGTTAACACAGTTTTTCTTATTATTATTTTGAAAGTCCATTGCTCACTGGCTCTGAATACACATACAGACAAACCACGTGTCACAGGAGGGGTGGGATGTTGACCAGTACTGGCTTGGGATGAACATCATCTTAACCAATGAGAGCATTTGGGGTGGGCCAAAGACTGCAGCAGCGCTCACATGAACACTTCCGATAAAATTATTTAGACTAAGCATAAACATTCACAAACCACTGTTCACTGTTATTTTTAACAGAAAAATAATGCAACATGCTCGTAATCACGACTTCATAAGTGGGAAACAGGAAGTTTCCAATAGCAGAGAAGCACTCTCGCTCAACACAGTGGAGTGCATCATCTTGTTAACTTTGTGGTTTATTATTTTGAGTTGTTTGGGATGTGGTAACACACGGCCCTCTCACAATATATTGTTTTACAGATCTATAACTTTTGCAGCTCAGAAATGTTCACGCAATCATGCTGAACGTTTCCGTGCTCTGACACTACATATGTACCGCGCCCGAGCCCAACTGAACCGCGCTCTAGCCCACCTCTTCCAACCAAGCCAGGGACGGCTAAACAAACCGGAGCGATCACACTAGTCAAACGAACTGGGCTTTGGGGGTCAAACGTTCTCGGGCATGGATAAGATTGCCTAGTGAGAGTACACCCTTATTCTCCCGCATCCCGCACACATGAGTCTCTACCCGCCCGCACCTGCACTCGCCCATTAAGTGTTGTCCTGCGCTGCACTCTGCTGCGTTGGGTCCCGTGATAGTGCAGGTTTCTACACAGAAGGTGCTTGTTATAATGTTATGATCGAGGCTCTGGACTCTGAGCATAACTTGTTTTTCTATAACATGAATGTTATAGAATGTATGAATTTGTATGTACCCCAAAACAGCCTGGTTACAAACTTTCTTCAAAATATCTTCCCTTGTGTTTGGCAGAACAAAGAAATTCATACAGGTTTGGAACTACTAGAGGGTGAGTAAATGATGACAGAATTTTCATTTTTGGGTGAACTATCCCTTTAACTGCTACTACGTAAAGGGAATAGGCTACTGCTGTAAAAAAAGCACATTTTTGGTTAAAGTGCACAATACACTACTTTTGAATTCATTATTGAATTTTGTGCATAACAATGTGATTAATCACGATTAATCACAGGGAACCATGCGATTAATCACAATTAATCATGTAATTTTGTTATTTTATTAATTTAATTGTTGCCCAGCACTAATATATATATATATATATATATATATATATACTGTACCCTCATCACACAATGATAGATAACCTTACGCACTGCGATGACGGGAAGAAGTTGGGTTCAAACCTTATCAAAGGATTCATTTGCGTAAAATAAATATTAACGCGTTAAATTTTTTAGATTAATCGCATGCGTTAACGCGTTAACGTTGACACTCCAAATATATATATATACAGTATACTGTAAATATATATATAAAACTTTACAAATAAATATTTTTTATATGTCTAAGAACATGTTCTTCATGGCAGGTAAATCAGTTCACTGTTAAAGCAAATTTAGAGCAAGATTTACATTTATAATTGTCTAACTGTGTACTTCATGCTTGCACGTGCTTTTATACATCAGCAATTCACCAACATTTTGGGATATTTCAGGTTTTTAGTAGCAGTTTTAGTTTAGTTGTTTTACAACATCAAGTTAAACTAAATAATGAAATGAAAATGAGGAATGTTGCCTTGGAAACTAGCTGAATTTATATATTTTAATTTTTTTTAATTGTTTTTTTTTTTCAAGTAACAAAATGTTTAATGGTTTCTATTACAACTAACTATAACAACCCTGAATAATTAATGTCTTATTACGATCAGTCTAATATATGGTCTTTTTTGTTGTTGTTAACTTTACTTTGTAATTGATGTTCAACAAATAAAAAATGTTTACAATACACAGAAACAATTGATAAAACTCGGCTTACTGAATATCAGGTCCCTTTCTACAAAAGCACTTTTTGTAAATGATTTGATTAATGATCATAACCTAGATTTGCTCTGTTTGACAGAAACATGGCTAAAACCAGATGAATACATTATTTTAAACGAGTCTACCCCCCAAGATTACTGTTACAAAAATGAGCCACATCCAAAAGGCAAAGGGGGAGGTGTTGCTACAATTTATAACAATATTCTCAGTATTTCTCAGAAGACAGGCTTTAAGTATAACTCCTTTGTAATAAAGGTGCTTAATATAACATTATCTAGAGAAAAAAGTATTAATGATAAATCCCCCGTGATGTTTGTACTGGCTACTTTATACAGGCCACCAGGGCACCATACAGACTTTATTAAAGAATTTGCTGATTTTCTATCAGAGTTAGTGCTGGCTGCAGATAAAGTCTTAATTGTGGGTAATTTTAATATCCACGTTGATAATGAAAAAGATGCATTAGGATCAGCATTCATAGACATTTTGAACTCTATTGGGGTTAGACAACACGTTTCAGGACCTACTCATAGTCAAAATCATACTCTAGATTTAATACTGTCAGATGTTAATGGTGTTGAAATTCTGCAGCAAAGCGATGATATATCAGATCATTATCTAGTCTTTTGTAAACTCCATAAAGTTAAAGCTGTAAATTCAACTCCTTCTTACAAATATGGTAGAACCATCACTTCTACCACAAAATACTGCTTTGTAAGTAATCTTCCTGATTTATCTCAATTCCTCAGCATATCCAACAGCTCAGAAGAACTTGATGATGCAACAAAAACTATGGACTCTCTCTTTTCTAGCACTTTAGATACGGTTGCTCCTTTACACTTAAGGAAGATTAAGGAAAAGAGTCCAACACCGTGGTATAATGAGCACACTCGCACCCTAAAGAGAGCAGCCCTGAAAATGGAGCGCAGCTGGAGGAAAACAAAACTAGAGGTATTTCGTATAGCTTGGCGGGAAAGTACCCTATCCTACAGAAAAGCTTTAAAAACTGCTAGATTTGATTACTTTTCGTCTCTTTTAGAAGAAAACAAACATAACCCCAGGTATTTATTCAATACAGTGGCAAAATTAACAAAAAATAAAGCATCAACAGGTGTTGACATTTCCCAACAGCACAGCAGTAATGACTTTATGAACTATTTTACTTCCAAAATTGATACTATTAGAGATCAAATTGTAACCTTGCAGCCGTCAGCTACAGTATCACATCAAATAGTACACTATAGATCCCCTGAGGAACAATTCCACTCATTCTCTACTATAGGAGAGGAAGAATTGTATAAACTTGTTAAATCATCTAAAGCAACAACATGTATGTTAGACCCTATTCCATCCTAAAAGATGTGTTTCCAGAAGTCATAGATCCTCTTTTGGCTATTATTAATTCGTCATTGTCATTAGGATATGTCCCCAAAAACTGTAAATTGTCTTTTAAGAAGCCTCTCATTAAAAAAACACAACTTGACCCCAAATATCTAGTTAATTACAGACCGATCTCAAATCTCCCTTTTCTGTCAAAGATAGTAGAAAAGGTTGTATCCTCACAATTATATTCCTTCTTAGAGAAAAATGATATCTGTGAGGATTTCCAGTCAGGATTTAGACCATCTCATAGTACTTAGACTGCTCTCATTAGAGTGACAAATGACCTGCTCTTATCATCTGATCGTGGTTGTATCTCTCTATTAGTGCTACTGGATCTTAGCGCTGCGTTCGACACTATCGATCACAACATTCTTTTGAATAGACTAGATAACTTTGTTGGCATTAGTGGAAGTGCATTTGCATGGTTCAAATTGTACTTATCTGACCGCCATCAATTCGTAGCAGTGAATGAAGAGGTATCATATCGATCACAAGTGCAGTATGGAGTACCCCAAGGCTCAGTACTAGGGCCGTTACTTTTCACACTTTATATGTTACCCTTGGGAAATATCATTAGGAAACACGGGGTTAGCTTTCACTGTTATGCTGATGATACTCAGCTCTATATTTCTTCATGGCCTGGTGAAACACACCAAATTGAGAAACTTATGGAATGCATAGTCGATATAAAAAACTGGATGACAAGTAATTTCTTACTGCTAAATTCTGAAAAAACAGAGGTGTTAATTATCGGACTTAAAACCCCCACAAGTAATAACCTAGAACACTGTCTAACACTTGATGGCTGCTCTGTAAATTCTTCGTCATCAGTCAGGAACGTAGGTGTGCTATTTGATAGCAATCTCTCCTTTGACAGCCACGTTTCTAGCATTTGTAAAACTGTATTTTTTCATCTTAAAAATATATCTAAACTGAGACCTATGCTCTCAATGTCAAATGCAGAAATATTAAAGGGGTGGTTGACAGTTTTTTTTCTAGGCTTGATTGTGTTTATGGGGTGCAGTCTAGCATGTGTTCATGCTTGTTTTTTTTAAAAACGCATTATTTTTCACATAATTTACCTTTATTCCACACCACTCTGTCCCTTCTCTGACAAACGCCTCGATTTATTTTCTGGTTTTATGAAGCTCCTCCTTCAGAAAATGCGATGGGCTGAGATTGGTTAGCTGGCTCAGTGTGTTGTGATTCGCTAAACCACCAGTATGCGTCTGAACGTCCCGCCCCTCTCCTCAGCGGCATGCGCTCCGGTTGAATTGTAAACAGTGGCATTGTTTATAATGCTTATCAATTTGAGCCCGATTGAGACCCAGAGGATATTAGTGAAGAGGATCGCGCAGAACCTGTGCAAGCACGGCTCTTAACCCTAAGGGGACGGCTGTATCGCCGGCGATACCAACTCGTTTTTTTTAAGACCAGTGCAAAAGACATTAAAAATACTCTGTCGATTTTGGTCGTACAGGTAAGTGTTATACATCAATTGACACTTTGAAGTGTCTATTTTTTGTGTACACTCACGAATACAACAAAACTTTGTGGTTTTGGAAAAAAAAAAGAAAACAAACAGGATGCGCTCTTTGTCTTCTCCATCTCCGCGAGCTGCTCTTCGAAAAACGTCACTAAAATGAACTGTAACTCAGCGAAAACTCAACACACGGACATGGGAGTTATATCTATAGAAAGCTGGAAGTGTCTACTTTGAAATGAAGTAAGTCTTATCGAAAACAAACATTCTGTGATGAAGTAATCCGTATGAAACCAACACGATGTTCAGTCTGTCCCGTCTAACTCATTATTTCTAATGCGATCCCGCCCCCTCGCGTTCATATGTAAATAACCGCGTGAGCCGCGTGCTCAAGGAAACGCCCAACAACAAACAAAGCCAGATCGTTCCTCGCGGCTAACATTACTGTTCGTTTCTGGAAGAAGACACGCTGAATAAAAGCTGGATTTGCCTCAAAATAAGAGCAAGAGTTCATCCAGAAGAGAAGAGCGATCTGATGAGTAAGTAATGTTTCTTTTTTTTGCATTAGTTAACGTGTTATTGTGACTCAAACTTGAACGCGTTTATTTTTTTTCCCAAACGACAACATGATGAATGCTACAATGTTTAGAAAAATGATTAATGTTCACAAATGGATTTAATAGCATGCTAAACGATAATAATTAGTTTCTCAGATATAAAATATCCTTTTTTTATAGTACAAAGTACATCTTTTGTAGTACAAAGCCATACATACTAGGCTATATGACTACAAAATCATAGTTGTATTTTTCTAAACAATAATAATTAGTTTCTCAGATATAAAATGTATTTTTTTGTTTACGATAGTACAAAGCATGCGTGAGTCTATAAAACATATATATATATAAAAAGATGCTCCTGATATGTGTGCTGTTATGTGCTGTTATGATCTAGAAACGCTCTTCATTAACTGCAAGCCGTTCTATTCGCCGCTGGAGTTCTGTTCGTTCATTCTCGTGAGTGTTTACATTCCACCGCACGCGAACGCCAGATCAGCTTTACAGAAACTCGCTGATCAGATCACAGAGACTGAGCAACAACACCCGGATTCTGTTTTAATCATTCTCGGTGACTTTAATAAAGCAAATCTCTCACGCGAACTGCCAAAATACAGACAGCACATCACATGTCCCACCCGAGACAGTAATATATTGGATCACTGTTACACAGCGATAAAGGATGCATATCACTCTGTCCCTCGAGCAGCTTTAGGACTATCTGATCACTGTTTAGTTCATCTTATACCAACCTACAGGCAGAAACTCAAATCTGAAAAACCTGTATTAAAAACTGTTGAAAGATGGACTGCTGAAGCAGAGCAAGATTTAAAAGCTTGTTTTGACCTCACTGATTGGAGTGTTTTTGAAGCTGCTGCCACCGATTTGGACGAACTCACAGAGACTGTAACATCATATATCAGTTTCTGTGAAGATATGTGTTTTCCTACCAGGACTCGTTTAACCTACAACAACGACAAACCATGGTTCACAGCAAAACTCAGACAGCTCCGTCAGGCCAAAGAAGATGCTTTCAGGATGGGGGATAAAGTCTTGTATAAACAGGCCAAATACACACTGGAAAAGGAGATCAGAGTGGCAAAGAGGAATTATTCTGACAAGCTAAGGATTCAGTTCTCTTCCAGTGATTCTGCTTCAATGTGGAAAGGCATGAAAGACTTTACAAATTACAAGACACCATCCCCCAGCACTGTGGAGAATCAACAACTAGCAGATGATTTGAATGTCTTTTGCTGCAGGTTTGAAAAAACACCCCACACCCGCCCTGAACACCTCTCCACACAACCATTTACACAACCATTAACACCTCCAGCAACCCCCCTCTCCCCCACACCTGCACTGAAAATAAGTGAAGATGACGTGCGGCAGGTCTTCATAAAGAACAAAAGAAGGAAAGCACCAGGCCCAGACGGTGTGTCACCAGCCTGCCTTAAATCCTGTGCTGACCAGCTAGCCCCCATTTTCACACAGATCTTCAACAGATCACTGGAGCTGTGCGAAGTCCCCTCATGCTTCAAACGCTCCACCATCATCCCTGTCCCAAAGAAACCCAAAATTACTGGACTTAATGACTACAGACCTGTGGCTCTAACGTCTGTGGTCATGAAATCATTTGAAAGACTGGTTTTGGCTTATCTGAAGGCCTCCACTGGACCCCCTGCAGTTTGCCTACAGGGCAAACAGGTCTGTGGATGATGCAGTCAACATGGGACTGCACTTCACCCTGCAGCATCTGGACAGACCAGGGACTTATGTGAGGATCCTGTTTGTAGACTTCAGCTCTGCTTTTAACACCATCATCCCGGACACCCTTCAGTGTCCCTTCATTATGTATGTTTCATTATGTATGTTTTGATTATATGGTGTTGTAAATAAAATACAAATAATTAAAAAAAAACGTTTGTTCAATCTCCTCACATTCTCTCTTACCTGCCTCAAAGTCAGTCACACTGATGGGCCATTAGCAGCCTTTAGGGGAGGGCCCTTTGTGTCTCAGGTGAGAATCACTTAATATTCAAGGACATTGTCACTCCCTCGCATACAGGCTTTCAATCACAAAACATGTCTTAAAATTTTTTAATCAATATTGTTTTCTGTGAACGAGTAAGCAGAATGATTCTCACTTAATTGTGAAGTAAATATTCTAGCCGACAAGACTGATTACTCTAAAGTCTTATTCAGGACTATTTATTGTGGGTTTTATGGCCTTATTTCAGCTACATTTTTTCCCCCAAAACTTACTAACCACGCATAATATTTTTTTTCTAAAAAAATACAAACATGTACATCCATCTTGGTCACATAATATTGTAGCAAAGTTTGTGCTGAATACAAAAACAAATACATGTTGGTCATTAGTATGTTATAAGTTGCTGAAATAAGCACAAATATCAGGGCATGTCAAAACATCTTAAGGGCCCGAAAATCACCTCAGACCCCAGAGGGTTAATGGTATGTTTGGTTGTTGTTGTCTCATACTTTTAAATACGCTGCTATTTGTAAGTGCTACTGCTTCTGTTAGCTTTTAATACACGGTTTTATCCTGATTAAAGCTTCAATACAGCACAGCAACCGCACGCGTGTCCATTTATAATGCTTCTCATTGCTGTGTGAAAATAAGTGTATAATTGGAACAGTTTGTTGGAGCTTATTTGACGATCTGAATGTGAGAGAGAGAGAGATGCAGAGCAGGGCGACAGAGTAACAGTATTAAGAACCGTTGCTTTAATGATTTTGAAACTTGAGAATCCATTAGAATCGTTAGAAGACAGAATCGCGATTCATATGAATAGATTTTAACGTACATCACTAGTTTTCTCTTCCTCTTCTCTAAAGCAGCGCCTCGCCCCCTTTGCTGCGTGTTCCTGGGGCGGGGTTTATCTGGGTCTGTGATGTATCAAACCCAGGAAGTAACTCGTTGTAGTCCCTTACCTGTCATTTTTGTAGGCATTAAACTGCCAGAATTTTAAATGACGATATCTCCGTTTTCATTGAACTTTCAGCGCCGCAACTCTGCAGATATTCTTTATGCTCAAACAGCAACATTAAACACTAACTAATGTTAAAAAAGTGAAATCGCAATCAACCACCCCTTTAATGCATGCATTTATGACTTCAAGGTTAGATTATTGTAATGCTTTATTGGGTGGTTGTTCTGCACGCTTAATAAACAAATTACAGATGGTTCAAAATGCAGCAGCTAGAGTTCTTACTAGAACCAGGAAGTATGACCACATTAGCCCGGTTCTGTCAACACTGCACTGGCTCCCTACTAAACATCGTATAGATTTTAAAATCTTGTTAATTACTTATAAAGCCCTGAATGGTTTAGCTCCTCAGTACTTGAGCAAGCTCTTATCACATTATAGTCCTCCACGGCCGCTGCGTTCTCAAAACTCTGGCCATTTGATAATACCTAGAATATCAAAATCAACTGCGGGTGGCAGATCTTTTTCCTATTTAGCACCCAAACTCTGGAACAATCTACCAAACACTGTTCGTGAGGCAGACACACTCTGTCAGTTTAAATCTAGATTAAAGACCCATCTCTTTAACCTGGCGTACACATAACACACTAATACACTTCTAATATTCAAATCTGTTAAAGGATTGTTAGGCTGCATTAATTAGGTCAACCGGAACCGAGAACACTTCCCATAACACACAATGTACTTGTTACATCGTAAGAAGATTGACATCTACGCTAATATTAGTCTGTTTCTTTCTTATTCCGAGGTCACTGCAGTCACCAGATCAGATGGTGGATCAGCACCTAGAGATGACCTCTACAGCCCTGAATGTCAGCAGACATACACTATGTACATACTTTCTCACACTCACATATATACTCACACATACTCTCACACACTCACTCTCATATATACTCACGCACACACACACACACACTTGTACATACTTTCTCACACTCACATATATACTCACACATACTCTCACACACTCACTCTCATATATACTCACGCACACACACACACACAATTGTACATACTTTCTCACACTCACATATATACTCACACATACTCTCACACACTCACTCACATATATACTCACACACACACACACACACACACACACACACTTGCACACTCTCTCACACACACATATATACTCACACATACTCTCACACACTCACACACATATATACTCACACATACTCTCACACACTCACTCTCATATATATACTCACGCACACACACTAGTGTTGGGCGATATGGTCATTTTTCATATCGTCATATCGCCAGCCTGTGAGATCGCCGATACACGATATTATCGTGCATGGGTGGGTGTGGGAAAGAGAGAGACTCTCTGTACTTGTCATATGCTATTTCATGACTATTTGGTGATTTTAAATCGGTGTGCGTGAGAGAGAGAGAGCATAGAAGTACCAATAACCGAAATAATATACTTTCAAACATACTGAAAAACTAACATGTTAAATATAAAAAATGTTTAAAACAGCTAGTTCATATTCGGATACAGCAGTCATAGGATACATCGCTATTAGGACCGCACGTCCTACTGTGACAGGTTTGCCGCATCGGCGCGGGAGTTATCAGTCTAAAAATCAGTCAAGGTGAAAATCAAAAGTAGTTTGTGTTGGACATAAACAAACATGTTAAAGATAAAAGTATTTTCAGGTAAGTTCATATTTTTGGAGTAAAGTTAAATTAAACAGATAGCCTTAGTCATACAGTGCTCCGGACCGCGCGCCCCATGACGAGCCCAGTTTTAGACTGATAACTTATTAACTGCATATTTTTATAATAACAATGATGAAGAATAAGCATCCATGTGTTTTGTTAATGAGCTGTAAAGAAAACGAAATACTGCTGGTGCAGTTTCGTCATGTTCATTCATAGCTCAAAGCTGTTCAAGAAGATGTCTAAAAGATGTCTCTTTTTGCACTCTTGACAGCCTAATTTGTAAATAACGATTCTCACCCTGCAGTTCAATTTTGATGTGGGCTTAGTTTTAGAGTCCATTTTTAAAACATTTCCAATGAGGAGGAGAAGCCTAAAAGCGTCTTCACTTTCAGCGTTCCGTTCTGTCTCGCACACAGCCGCGTCCGCGCAGCATTCAAAGTATACTCAGCCGCAGAAGAGTGCGGACGGACGAGCTCAACACATGCGCAGAACCACCAACTTGACTTGTGCGGTCTCAAAAAATTGCCTGCACTCGGACGGGGTGCGCGACTGTCCGTGAGCCCTCTTGATGACAGTGTGTAGACGAGGACGTCCGAAGTATACTTTGGCCTTAATCCTCATTTGCGCGTGTGTGTGAAGTGCAGCACTGAGGTAAAATAGCGTGGCAATTTGATAGCCCAATAATAATAGGCCGCCTAACAACAACAATAATAATAGTTTTATACATTAATAGGAGAATGAGCCTAATATCATCTTGACTATAGACAAATACATTTGCTATCGTCATATCTCTGACTATCGTCGATACACGATACTATCGTCTATCGGCACAACCCATGCACACACACACGCACACACACTTGTACATACTTTCTCACACTCACATATATACTCACACATACTCTCTCACACTCACATATATATATACACACTTGCACATACTCTCTCACACTCACATATATACTCACACACTTGCACATACTCTCTCACACACACACACTCACTCTCATATATACTCACGCACACACACACTTGCACATATTCTCTCACACTCACATATATACTCACACACACACACATATATACTCACACATACTCACACACTCGCATATATACTCACACACACACACACACACACACACACACACACACACATATATACTCACACATACTCACACACATATATACTCACACATACTCACACACTCGCATATATACTCACACACACACATATATACTCACACACATATATACTCACACACTCGCATATATACTCACACACACACATATATACTCACACATACTCACACACATATATACTCACACATACTCACACACTCGCATATATACTCACACACACACATATATACCCACACATACTCACACACATATATACTCACACATACTCACACACTCGCATATATACTCACACACACACACACATATATACTCACACATACTCACACACATATATACTCACATATACTCACTCACATATATACTCACGCACACACACACTTGCACATACTCTCTCACACACACATATATACTCACACATACTCTCACACACATATATACTCACACACACTCCTCTTATAGGAGTTATACTCACATATAACTCCTCTTCTCTTTGGCTCTTAATGGAGGCGGTCGCATTTTTCTTGCTCCCCATCCTCTCCCTTTTTTCCCTCCCTGCCTGCTCTCTTGTCTCGTCTCGTATCGTAATACTTGAGAGACTCTCTCTGCATTGCTCCTCAAAACCTCAAAACTGAAAAATCATGGATTTGATCAACTGGTCTCTCAACGCAATTGACACCATCTTCTCGACGAGAAGCTCGGGTTCTGGGGAGCCTGACTGCCCTGACGGAACGTACCCCGCTGGCTACACGATGGACGCGTGGGACAGATGGCGTGGCGTGTGTTTAGCGGCTCTTTCCGTGGAGGACATCGAAGATATCTATCTATTCGGAACCATGATAACAGGTCTTCTGCTGATTGGATT
>JALXFT010000551.1:32500-34365 GCA_023376895.1 Aspiorhynchus laticeps
TAAACAACTGCAAACTTGATTCACGTGACGTGTGCATCTTTGTTTTCCTCTTTTTGTGTCATTTAAAAGGTAAATGTTGCTTTTTATCATTTAAGTCACTTATCAAAAGTTGCCAAATACATTTTAAACCGGCTAAATTTGTTGCTAGCTGCTTTTGGAAGAAAAAGTTGCAAAATTGAGCAACAAAATAGCTAAGTTGGCAACACTGCGTACGAGTTCAGAGCGCGGTGACGAGTTCAACACGTCTGCTGTGGGCCGATCATAACATTCTGATGCTTTTACTCCACACTGTGAAGCTTGGCTTGAAGTCCTCTAATGTGATGTCTCTGAGCCAGAAGTGCTGCATGAGTGTGAACGTTTGAGATCTCATATACCCCTCCATGTTTACTAACACAACAGCTGTTTAGAGTAGAGCCCTGCACGGCCTAAAATATAGGCCCTAGCCCGGTCCGTGTCCGACAGCTCATCAGAATTACCGACCCGAGTCCGTCTTTTTTCCCCTTCTACCAAAACAGCTTATACTACTGTTTCAGCTATTAAAGCACTTCAGTTTGGTATGAAATGGCAAAGTGATTGTATTTCGTTTCGTTATTTTATTAAGTTAATTTAGAAAAACGTTTGGAGCATTTTTTTATTCGTTAAATGTAAGTTTTTGTTTTTTAAAGTAACGACCAAGCGGCAGACAGAGCTGATCATAGCCTATGTTTGATCAATTTAGCCTTCTCAAATCATCACAACTTGTCTAAAACTAAATCTATAGTTATAAAACAGCTCCACAATGTTAGTTTCAACGCTTGACCTAGATAAATGTGCGCTGACGCATATCCAGTGGTTTGTGCGGAGAGCTGAAGCACACTTTACAGGACGAGCGATCACTTGCTTTAGAAACATTTCAAAATACGCCTCATGTTTGCTCATAAAGGTGAGAGTAATAGGCTACACTGTTCAGAACTGTAAAGGGTCTACTTTTATTTGATGCACTCACAATATGAACAAAACGTGCTTTTATAAAATAAAACAGCAGTTTGGGTTTTGAGCAGAAGCGCTTTTGAAAAACTCTAAAGACGCATCCAGTGAGGAGACGGCGAGTCAGGAGCTTCATCAAATGCATGGATGATCCAAAATGCAGCTTTTCCTGAAGCATTGGGAACTTTTAGTAACCATGCTCCAAATTCTCCCTGATGCTCTGCTTGGTCAACGGTCACCTGTATGCTAATGCGTGCGAATATGCGTTGCGTAGGCGATGTGTAATATTTATAATATAATCAGTATTTCATACAGTCGCCATGTGTGCTCTGCGCGTAGGTCTATATGGGCACAAATAAAGGAGAGAAGTCAAATGAACCCGAGCACGATCTGTAAAAAACAAATGTCCCGAGCCCGGCCCGAATGGACTCCGCGTGTCGACGGGCTTGCAGACCTCTAATTTAAAGCTAATTTCTGCTTAACCCTCTGGGGTCTGAGGTGATTTTGGGGCCCTTGAGAGGTTTTGACATGTCCTGATATTTGTGCTTATTTCAGCTACTTATAACATACTAATGACCAACATGTATTTGTTTTTGTATTCAGCACAAACTTTGCTACAATATTATGTGACCAAGATGGATGTACATCTTTGTATTTTTTAGAAAAAAAATATTATGCGTGGTTAGTAAGTTTTGGGAAAACAAATGTAGCTGAAATAAGGCCATAAAACCCACACTAAATAGTCCTGAATAAGACTTTAGAGTAATCAGTCTTGTTGGCTAGAATATTTACTTCACAATTAAGTGAGAATCATTCTGCTTACTCATTTACAGAAAACAATACATTGATTAAAATTTTTTAAGACATGTTTTGTGATTGAAAGCCTGTATGCGAGGGAG
>JALXFT010000552.1:0-11315 GCA_023376895.1 Aspiorhynchus laticeps
TTTGTCAGTCTTTTCACTTTTTCCCCCCTCCCTTTCCTCTCTGAACTCTGGTCAGCACCGGTGAAGAATATGTGGGCAAATTTATGTTTGCCATGCAGTGCAACGACTACGGTGGATTTGGAAGATACAAAAAAAAGAAGGGGTTGGGTTATGAAAACTGGAGAGATCCATCCAGCGAAGGAAGGTTGGAGGTTGAAGTCGGGTTCATGCCCGACATGCTAAATCATCAGAGCGTTCATTGTGCTAGTCACTGCTTCATCTGACATCAGTTCCAGCACAGCAGAACTGAATCATCAGCACTGTTGCTGTGGATTAGATCAGAATGCAGAAGCAAGACTTTCGGTTCAAATATGATGGGAAGTTCATATTTTAGTCTCTAAATTGATGCTGACATGAAAGAGGAAACAGTTAACATGCAAATACTCTAAATTTAACTCGACTCATTGATCTGGTTCATTGATATAGCTGCTGTTTGTTTGTCGATATAACCTGAAATCTAAAAATAAAAACGTACACTGCTGCAGCTAAATTTGATTGTCAATTTACCTTTTAGTGCTTAATCCTATTATGTACATACAGTTCAGTAATTTACAGGAGTGACAACCGCATTCTACAAAAGAATTGTGGAAAATGTAGCTAGTGGCAACCGCTTTTACAGAAATTTTACACAGTGTGTACAGAACCGATCTAAACAACTAGTTGTTTTTTAAACGCATATCAAAGTTGTATTTTTCTTCTATATGCACGGCTCAAGAAATCTCAGTGAGGGAAGAATGTCTTGAATTCTTAGTGTTGCCAGATCTTGCTAGCAAAAGAAAATGGCAAATAAGAACAAGATTAAGATTATTTTATTTGTCACATACACGATTATATAGAGTATTTAACTAGCAGTGAAATGTATTCTCTGCATTTAATCCATCCTAAGTGAACACACACTCGGAACAGCTGTTGGGGGTTCGGTGCCTTGCTCAAGGACACCTCAGTCGTGGTATTGAAGGAGGATACTCCCCCCACCAACAATCCCTGCCGGACCTGAGATTCGAACCCACCACCTTCCGGTTTACAAGTCCGACTCGCTATCCATTAGGCCACGACAGCCACTAATGTTTTTTTTTTTTTTTTTGACAATGGCGGCGCGCACAACAGACGCAGCGGCTTATCTCTCTCCCGACAGAATGGTGTTTTCGTGTTTTTTGTCTTGTAAGTCGCAATATTTTTGTACATATTCGTCTCGTCTACCTGTCTTTAAGCGCGCATACAGTCGTGAGTTTCTGCTCGATGTCGGCAGAACCACATTTTTATAGTTAAACTCCGCGCACGCCGAAGAGCTGCGGGACCTCGGTTTGCTCCGGAGGCCTACACCATCACCGACCCCCACTACTGCATCTCGCCCACAGCGGAGGCGCTACAAGCGGCGTGAGAGGAAGCAGAAGAGGGGTAAGCGCGGAGGTATCCGAGCTAGGCTAGCGGCTAACCCACACAAGCCAGCTATCCCCTCCATCGTACTGGCGAACGTACGCTCTTTGGACAATAAACTGGACCACATCCGACTACTTCGCTCAACTCAGAGGACTGTAAGAGACTGTTGTGTTTTTGTGTTTACGGAAACATGGTTTAACAACAGCGTTCCGGACTGCGCCATTCAGCTCGAGCAGCTAACATGCTATCGAGCAGACAGAGCTCTCGTCGAGGGAGGTAAGAGACGCGGCGGTGGGCTTTGTGTTTACATCAATAATGTATGGTGCCGCGACGCTGTTGTGGTCTGCAAACACTGCTCACCCCTGGTGGAATTTATGATTATTAAGTGCCGGCCGTTCTATCTACCGAGGGAATATACAGCCATTCTGCTCGTTGCTGTATACATCCCTCCCAGCTCTAACAACAATAACAGGAGTGAGGCACTAAATGATCTGTACCAGCACATCAGTGGGCAGCAGACAGCCCACCCAGATGCTTTTCTCATCTTGGCTGGAGACTTTAATCACGCAGACTTAAGGAGTGTGTTCCCAAAAATTCATCAGCATATAGACTTTCCAACAATGGGAAAAAATACCCTGGACTTTGTTTACACCACCCAGAGAGGAGCATACAAGGCTCTCCCCCTCCCCCACCTCGGAGCCTCAGACCACATCACTGTCATGCTAATGCCTGCACACAGACCGCTCGTTAAAGTCATCAAACCAATACACAAGCAGACTCAAGTGTGGCCGGAAGGGTCGTCAGAGGCACTTCAAGACTGTTTCGACACCACTGACTGGAATATGTTTAAACAGGCTGCCTCATACAACAACACCACAGACCTCCAAGAGTACTCAGAGACTGTCACTGCCTACATCACCAAGTGTATTGATGATGTAACGGTCACAAAGACTATCACTGTCCGGGCCAACCAGAAGCCGTGGCTGACAGGGGAGGTCTACAGACTTCTGAAGGCTCGGAATGCTGCCTTTAGAGCTGGAGATGAGGAGGGCCTAAGGACAGCTAGGGCCAACCTATCCCGCGGCATCAGAGAGGCCAAGAGACAGTACTCCAGGAGGATAGCCCACCGTTTCAGTGACAGCAGAGACACTCGGAGCCTGTGGCAGGGGATTCAGACCATTACGGACTACAAGCCCCCACCACAGACCTGTGACAGCGCCATCCCCCTGCTGAACGAGCTGAATGCCTTCTTTGCTCGCTTTGAGGCACAAAACAGCACCACTGCACAGAAGACTCCACCTCCTCCAGGCGACCAGATGATGACGCTGTCCCCGCACAAGCGTGAGGAGATCCCTCAGCAGGATCAATGCACACAAAGCTCCGGGTCCTGACAACATTCCTGGGCGTGTACTGAGAGACTGTGCAGGGGAACTCACTGATGTCTTCACAGACATTTTCAACATCTCACTAAGCCAGGCTGTTGTCCCCACATGCTTCAAAGCTACCACTATCATTCCAGTCCCGAAGAAGTCATCTCCATCCTGCTTCAATGACTACCGTCCAGTAGCACTCACTCCTATTCTCATGAAGTGCTTTGAACGGTTAGTCATGCATCACATCAAGTCTGTCCCCCCCCCTCCCTGGACCCCTTCCAGTTTGCATATAGGTCCAATCGCTCGACCGATGATGCCATCGCCACTGCCCTCCACCCAGCCCTCACACACCTAGACAAAACGGACACGTATGTCAGATTGCTGTTCATAGACTTCAGTTCAGCATTCAACACAATCATCCCTCAACAGCTCATCCATAAACTGGTCCAGCTGGGGCTCAATACGTCGCTGTGCAACTGGCTGTTGGACTTCCTGACCGGGAGACCTCAGGCAGTACGGGTCGGCAGTAACACATCCAGCACCATCACACTGAACACAGGGGCCCCCCAAGGATGTGTGCTGAGCCCCCTCCTCTTCACTCTGCTGACCCACGACTGCACACCGTCACACAACTCCAACCGCTTCATTAAATTTGCGGATGACACGACTGTGGTGGGTCTCATCAGCAACAGAGATGAGACAAACTACAGGAGCGAGGTGAGCCGCCTGGCCGGGTGGTGCAGTGACAACAATCTCTCTCTGAATGTGGAGAAGACGAAGGAGATTGTCGTTGACTTCAGGAGAGTGCACACTCAGCATGCTCCTCTGACCATCAATGGTGCGACCGTGGAGAGAGTGAGCAGCACCAAGTTCCTGGGTGTACACATCACAGAGGACCTCTCCTGGACCAACAACACTGCAGCACTAGCCAAGAAAGCACAACAGCGTCTCTACTTCCTCCGCAAACTAAGAAGAGCCAGAGCCCCGGCCCCCATCATGTGCACCTTCTACAGAGGCACCATCGAGAGCATTCTGACTAGCTGCATCACTTGTGTGGTATGGCGCCTGCAACGCGTCCTGCCGCAAGTCCCTTCAACGGATAGTGAGAGCAGCTGAGAAGATCGTTGGTGTATCTCTCCCCTCCCTCCAGGACATTTACAACACCCGTTTCACCCGCAAAGCCCTCAGCATTGCAGGTGATCCCACCCACCCAACACACAACTTCTTCAGTCTGCTTCCATCAGGGAGGAGACTGAGGAGTCTCCAAGCCAGGACAAACAGACTGAAAGACAGCTTCATCCACCAGGCTGTCAGGAAGCAGAACTCCCTCCCATCCTTGCCCCCCCTCCCCTCTCTTACCCCACGAATCACTGAACTCGGACCCCCACCCCACCACCACCACCCACACCCACACGAACACACACTCACACACACACACACTCACACTGAGACAAGCACCGGTCACTTGTACAGCATTGGACTGACCTCATTCATTCAACTACCTCGTCTGGCAGTCTGAATAAAAAAGACTGCTCCTGTCACTTTAAATAGTCTTATAAGCTCTTTGCACTACACCATTTATATTCTGCACTGTTTGTTTGTTTGTTTATCTCACTGATTTGCACTGATCTGCCATGTGCCCTATGCCACTTTATCCAATTTTTTTTATATTATTATTTTTATTTTCTTTATTTAATGTTTTATTTTTTTTAATTTTTTTTTTCCTACATGTCCTTATTTGTATATTTGTAATAGTTGCATTTTTGTGTGTGTGTGTATTGATTTGTACTTATCTGTATTTTTGCGTTCTACTGTTTGTGTTTAGTGTTATCTGTATGCACCAGGGAGTAAGAGGGTAATGCAATTTCAATTCTCTGTATGTATGTACGGTACATGTGGCAGAATTGACAATAAAGCTGACTTTGACTTTGACGTTTGACTAATCAACTCAAATCAAAACACTTATATAAGCTACATACCAAAATTTTGAGACCTGCATGTGCCTGTTTTATTAACTCCATAATCTGGTTTGCTTTATGAGCTGAGCCCAAACAACAAATCCCAAAGACTCATAGTAAGCGTTGCTTATAATAAGTGGACATGGCAACCCTATGCAAAGTAGCCTTCCAAACATAAAAAGAACACTAAAATCTGTGATTAAAATTTTAACATAACATTACTTGCTGTAATGTTACTTTGGTCAAAAATAGCGGAAACTAAAAGTGAAATGCCAGATCATTGCTGTAGTTACTATAGTGTCAATTTCGTAATTTCTGTACAAAACAGTTATTTAGAGGATTCACTCTCGTATTTAAATGTGGTTGTCATTCCTGAAACTTTGTATGTATGTGGCACTGCTAGAGTGTTCTAAGTGGTTTCGAGGTAGATTTTTTTTGTATTTTTGCTTTAAACCTTTTAGTCCTCGCTTTGTCGGCTTGGTCTTAAGATTTCACATTATCAAAATTTTTGGTGAAATTTCACAACAAAAAAGTTCATTATCAACAGTGTAGTGATCTATGTAGCCGAGCTCACACTCAAGTCACTTTCAAAGCAAGCAGCTTTCCGTTGGTTAGAGCCCAAATTTGCTTGACCATCATGAAATCTTTCGCCTTAATGCGAAACTCCCAGTCACATGATTTCTATTGACTGGATTCGCCTGTGAAATTTTGCTGAGCAACCATAAATGTGACCACGCATTGAGTCCTGTGTCATAGTTGTTGGACTAGTTCTGTGTGATCATCTGATCTCTTGTAAGAGCATATATATCTTTCATCAAACAGGATATTTGAACTTCCTGTAACAGACTGGTCTTTGATGCAGGGTCATTTTTACTATAAATACTAACTCACCTTAAGAAGAAAACAGAATGACGTGTAGCTATTTGCAGCTTTCGTTTTGGTTGCCAAATATTTTGTGTAGTTATATAGCAAACTGTTGATTCATTGTGTTTGATTCATTGATTCATCTTAACTGCTGCTTTATATCTTCTTTTCTAAATTAAGAATAAAGTTAAGAATATTTTGTTCTCTCCAAACCATTTCTTGACAAAAATGTTTCTTAGGATTGTTCTGAAGACAAAACTGCATTCCTGAAAACAATATTCTTAAAAATGATTGTGAATATATGTTTGGATAACCTCCAACTTGTCTTAAATCCCCAAAGGTAAGATGTTAATTGACAAGTCAAGCCAGTAGTGATGTAAACAATGTGCACACTTACTATGATTATTATGGTAATCGGCAGACAGTGGACAAAGAACTGAAAGTCTTCTGCAGGAATTAGCATGCAATCAGAAAACCCCAAAGCGTGTCATTTTTCTTTTCTTAAGAATAAAGTAAGAAGTTCTAAAGAATTTTTTCAGAAATTCTTAAGAATTGCACTTAGGAACAAACTTCTTAGAATGGATCTATAAATTCCGTAATTTCTTTCTTTAGGAGATTTTCACGAATCTGTCCCCTGGATTGATACATAAAATAATTGGAATTCTAAATTAACAGTTAATATTCCTAGTTATTGAAAAATGTATGCTCAGAAAAAAAAAAAAACCTTGCAAATACAGATGAATTCTGCAATGTTTATAGCACACAATACTAAATCGAAATCTATTTGAGTTGTGAAGAGAGCAAAGATTTTCACCGCTATTGTTATAATATGGAGGTGTTAGATCAGAAGTACCTTTCACACCCCTCATATGAGACTGTTTGCGTGGGTCTGTGCACAAACTCATTGTCTGGTTTCAGGGTCCACTCGTTGACCTTCAGCAGACATTGAGTTGTTGTTTTGTGGTCCAAGCTGATCTTTTTAGAGTGAGTCATAGCAGAGGCGTCTGGAGTTCTGCCTTATTATGTGTAGGGTTGGGTATCGTTTGAATTTTATCGATTCCGATTCTGCTTATCGATTCCGATTCTTTTCGATTCCAATGTGGTTAAATAATGATATCAAACATTTATCCTGTGTCTCTTTTTTGCAAACCATTTATTGGAGCTGAATACCATGAACAAAAATCAACAGGCTACATAAAATTGGACTCTTTAAGAGCTGTTTGTGTGCAAAATAGAACTGCATGATTCTGGATAAATAAAAAAACAAATTAAGTTTTATTTATTTTTTTTTTTTTTTTTCCCCAGTGGAAGTTGTGCTTTTCATGATTCTGAAGAAAAAAACGTTAGACAACTAAACAAAATCACATGTAATTTATGAATGAATGATTCAGTGACTCACTCAAGATGTACTTGGTTCATTACTGGATGAATCAGCGTTCTTGAACATCTCTTGTGTGATTCAAACACAAATACATTTTAACAGCCCATTTTCGCCACCTACTGGTGTAACAGTGTAATCGATAAATCTACATTTGAAGTGTCAAATTACTTTCAGAAGGTGATTTACTCTATTTTAATCACTACCGTACACATCAGTTTATATCTGAACTATAAACGTTTATCCCAGTACTTCTGTGATTTTGAATGTTTGTAACACAGAAATAATGATACTGTGTTGTTGAAATGGCTGAGAGGCTGTTTCATTCCAGACAGATGACAGCTGCTCTCTTCAGGTCAGTGGCAGCGTGAACGCAGATTTAAATGTTCAAATCACACTGATGTGATCGTACGCTGTATGTCAAAGGTTGAGGAATGAAACAGACGAATCTTTGTAATTTAGGAATAGAATCACGTTGGTGTTTGAATCATGTTCGCGATCTTTAACGATTTATTAAATTAAAGTGCTTTGTCATGTTGGTGGTGACACCTCTTTTGCAACATGTTTAGCTATCACAGATATTATACTTAACTTTTTTGGCTTCTGATCGCAACTGTAGCCAAACTTTGGAGCGCTTAATAGCGAGCAAGGTCCTGGCAGATCACTGTAGGTCCGGTCCTCACAGATGAAGAAAAAAAAAATGCATAGGAATCGATAGGCGGAATCGAAATTTTAATTTGACAACAAGTATCCGATTCCTGACCTTAAGTGTCCGATTCTGGAATCGGAATCGATTTTCGATTCCCAACCCTAATTATGTGTCACAAGGCGTGTTGTTTTTAAAGTCTGCACACACTTATTTATGACAGATTATGGCGTTAAGCCAAAAATCAAAACAGTATTGAGCTGTCATGGCTATCATGACACTGAGTTAATGTTAAGTTAGTAAGTCCTAAACAGTGGTTAGCACACATGCTGTGACAGATATATGTACCTTTTAACAAAAAGAAAGCTAACACACACACACACACACACACACACACACCACACACACACACACACACACACATATATATATATATTACTATTACTATTACTACTATTACTACTACTACTACTACTACTACTAAGAATAATAAGAATAATAATGTATAAAACTAAATAAATTAATACATTTATTATTATTACTAATATTATTATTTTGTTTATATATAAAACTATATTTTACGTAAAAAATTTATAAAAATCAAATAATTCAAATTATAGCCTATAACATAAATACATTATAAATTAATTTATGTTTTCAATTGGTACATTATATTTTTAATGACTGCAGTAAAGGCTTTCCTTTTAACAAATTTAGGTGTGAAATATTAATGCAGCGCAACACATCTGCTGTTTCTGCAGGTAGTGGAGTATTGTCTGTGTCTCTCTGAGTTTCTAAAGGCCTCTATCTAACCGGATGACATTTGCATATGCAGAACGTTCCATGCCTGCGCTCGCTGCCGCAGTGTGCCGACACATAGGAGAATCCACCCTTGCCCCCACCCCCTTCATTAATATGTATGTGTTCTGAACGGTGCGTGGTTGCTGATTAATGCTGTCTGTCAATTTCTTACAGATCCGACAGTGCTGTGGAAGTTCCCTCAGGACTTTAGAGACCAGGTTGGAGACAGGAACTTTTTTTTTCTCTCCATAACCCCCCCCCCCCACCAACACCACATCCACGACCCCTCCTGCTCCTAAAGGCCTCCCTCCTTCCTCTCTTCCTTCCTCTTCTCTATCTCTCTCTCTTTCCCT
The DNA here is from genome assembly GCA_023376895.1 of Aspiorhynchus laticeps. NCBI lineage: Eukaryota > Metazoa > Chordata > Actinopteri > Cypriniformes > Cyprinidae > Aspiorhynchus > Aspiorhynchus laticeps. The sequence goes on from JALXFT010000552.1 coordinate 8,793, forward strand.
CTGCCATGCGGTGTGATGTGTGATGTTGCTGATAATGAAAAGCGGTGAGCAGGTCTTCAATAAGCGTTGTTCTGGTAATTATCAGCTGGCTGTGATGTGAATGGGTGCGGATGGAGCAGTTTTGAACGCCCACCACTATATCTCACACCAGTACAGCTGTGTGTCACTTATGAGTTGGTACTATATCACACTAGTAACGCATAACAATATTTACTGAAAAAAACAAATAAACCAACATAATCAGTTGATATTTGGCTGTTTAGAGATTGTCGCATCTCATTCTACCTAGTGTTTATAATACTCAATAAAAAATAAATATATATTTTGAAAATATTTAAAAAATAATTAAATGAATATTAATTGTTTGTATAAAGGCTTGTATTTTAAAATAAATGTATTAAGAATTAAAAATTAAACAAATAAATATTATATAATTTTCTTTGAATGCAGTGTAAAATGTATTGATTCAGCAGTTTTGAGTACATCTTTAATTAATTAATTAATTAATAATTAAATTGTAAATGTAAAGATGGATGGACATTTTCTTTTATTTAAATGCTTATTTAAATATGAAATGTTACAAATATTCAAATTATTATTAATATTTTTCATTTTTTACAGCTTTAAATATCAGTATTTAAAACATTTAAATTAAATATATGAAATATATTAAATTTAATTTTTCATATTTTATTTTTATTTGTTTCCATATGTTAAAATATTTCTATATAAATAGATGAATATGTATTTGTAGCTAAAAGTGTATATGTGTGTGTGTGTGTGTGTGTGTATATATATATATATATATATATATATATATATATATATATATATATATATATATATATATATATATATATACATACACTTGCTCTCCCAGCGTGCGCACACACGTCTTTCTCTCTCTCTCTGCGTCTGCTCAATTTCTCTTCAGCGATCGGCAGAGAGGAGCAGCGCTTTAATTCAGTTAATCACAGATATTATGTTGCTTCTCTAATTTTACATGAAAGTATAGCCGAAATCACAGCACAGCTATTGTCTTTATCTTATGTGTATTTGATTTCATCATATGACGGCTCGATTATCAGGATTTTTTTGTGCAGATTATCTTGGTGAGAGCTGGTTATGTAGTCTTAATGGGTCACGTTTCAGTGAATGGGTCACTATTTCATATTCATTCCGTTGTCTGACAACAGAAACTGTAAACTATTCCAATGAAAACTGTTTTATTGAGAATTTAGCTGCATCAAAATACAGTATGTGGGCACAGAGATGGAAACAAATGTAATTATAAATAATATATATGTACATTTTGCATTTTCAGAAGAAGAGCTGCCCTGTGTGCAAAAATGTAAACAGGTTTGTGTCAGTAAATTGCTCAGTGCAAAGAAAGAGAAGTAATGGGAACCTGGAATTTCTTTCTTCATGTGTCTAATAGACATGAACAAGTTCTTTGAAAAACATCTATGACCTTTGAAACATGTCTAGTCTTCATGCTTTATGTTGACTATGGTTTCAATAATAATAAACATACATTTGCATAAAGCATCCATATTTGTCCATGTCCATGTTGATTAGAATATTAAAAATTTGAAAAGTATTAATTTAAGGTACATTTAGAACAAATAAAAATGTGCGATCAAGTTGCGATTAATCGCGAGTTAACTCATGACAATCATGCGATTTACATTTTTTTAATCGATTGACAGCCCTAATATATATATTATATATATGTATATATTATTATATTTTATTTTTTTTATATATTTATTTATATATATTATATATATTATATATATATTTATATTATATATATATATATATATATATATATATATATACTATATATATATATATATATATATATATTTATATAATACATATATATATATATAGCAGCCATGGCATCGGATGTTAAAATGTAATTGAGCACTAATGCTTTAAAAACCTGAAAATCTTTAGAATTGATCATTTTATCTCCCTCTTAATTACACTTTTTTTTTCCAAGTAGGCATTGCAAAACTTGTCAAACTCTGATCAGTAAAAGAAGAATTGGGATGTTTGCATTTGTGTTGTTGGCTGGAGCTTGAGTGCAGTTCAGGTCATGTGTGTTCTCTGCACAATGAGAAGTGGGTCTGGTCCTGGGTCATAGTGCAGCGCTGCGGTTTTCACACTTTTTTTTTCTGCTCGCTCAGCCTCAAAGGTCTCCATGTACAAGCCTCTCCTCTCGCGCAAAGCAAATTGGATGCTTCATTACGAACTAAAATGAGAACGCAAGAAAGAAGACGTGACCGTGTGCACTTTGCTCTTCATCAGGCTTTTGCAGCGAAGCTTCAGAAACTCTTTCTTGGCCAGCAAGAACAAAAAGCCAGAAGTGGGATTTAAATAAAACGACTAAGAAAACTCTAGTCCTTGTTTGGAGACAAGATCGTTTCTGGTTTAAGATGTGTACAGATGGATCGGCCTTTTCCACATCGACATAAAGGCTCTCATTGAGTCGCCTCATTACCAGGATTAGGCTCT
>JALXFT010000553.1:0-10805 GCA_023376895.1 Aspiorhynchus laticeps
TATTTTTACTCCTGTAAATGTATGACCGTAATAATTTTTTTAGCATTCTGCATGTTTCATGCATCATTCAAAGCCTGCAACATATGAATTCAGGTGGGTTAGCCATACAGTGCAATTTCCTTACTCAACAACTGTTTAGAGAAAAGAGGTTGATTTCAATAGAAAGTGTTTTATTTATCCTTCATCCATTGTTTCTGGTGAGTCTCTTGTCAAGCTGTTACAGATCTCAGCTGGGAGATTTGTCTGGGGGCTGAAAAAGCAGAAAGCTCTTCTTGAATCCACGCTAAATTTACTTTGCTTCAAAAACTACAGCATGTTGCACTTCGTAATAGTGCAAAATAGACATCTCAGTCTAGTGTTGAAAATACTCAGTATCACTTCTCTCTGGTAACTGATTGTCTGTATACGTAGCTTTGGATGACGGTCAAGATTAGGAAATATTTATCCACTGAATGCCACATCTGACCAATCAGAGTCAACTATTTTAGAGAGCCATATAATAAAATGCAATAATTATACTTTCTTTCTTGCAATAATTAGGGCCCAAGCCAGTAAGGCGCAGGGCCCTCTTGTTCTTCTAAGGATTATTATTAGGGCCCAAGCCAGTAAGGCGCAGGGCCCTCTTGTTCTTCTAAGGATTATTATTAGGGCCCAAGCCAGTAAGGCGCAGGGCCCTATTGATTTCCAAAGGATTATTATTTTTTTTTTTTTTTTTTTTTTTTTTTTATTCAACCATCCGGGTACTTTTGGGGGCCTTAACATGCTCAAAAACTCTTGAAAATTCGCACGCACGTTGGAATCTGTTGGCGTCCGGACGCCACAGAGGCTGGGACCCGGGCGCGGCACAGGGGCTCTACGGCGCCCCCTAGAACACAGTTTGAAAACTTGATGTATAGCTCACACATACTTGCACGTATTCATATAAAACTCGGTACACATATAGATCTCATCGAGCCGAACAAATTTCACACTGCATGTCATTGGCTCCGCCCAACAGGAAGTCGGCTATTCAGGGCTGTTTAAAAAACCATGCTCTGGAATTTGATATACTCCTCTGAAGATTACCACCCGATTGCCACCAAACTCGGTGAACATGATCTCAAGACATTGGGGACGCAAAATTGCCAGGATATTATTGATATCTCGAACGGTTTGCCCGTGGCGAGGCGATGAATTTATGGCGAAAAATGAGAGACAGGAAGCGTCTAATAACATCCACATACATTGTCTGATTTTGATCAAACTTCAGGGTTTTGTTCGTTGTTTGATGCCGAGCGCATAGATGTGACTATTAGGAGTCAAAGTTATAGCGCCACCAACTGGCAGCAGGAAGTGTGTCATTTTCAAAATGCTTTGAATTCAGCATCTTATTTTTAATCGATTTGCTTCAAACTTCATCAGAATAATGTCAAAGCACGGCCGATGTAAAACTGTGAAGGGAATATTGATATCTATAATACTGTTGCCATGGCAACGTTTCAAACTTGAAAATTTGTTTCTGGTGATTTTGAAGCAGATAACATGTTTAGAATGTCATGAAACTCAACACACATATGAGTATTAATGATAGTTAGACACTGGAAAAAGCTCATAAACGGGCGTGGAAGAGGCGCTCTATAGCGCCACCTTTTGTCAAAAATGGGGGGGTTAGTTTTAGCTACAGACACCAAACTCGGTACATAAATTGTTCTATTCAAGCCGGACAACTTTCTAATTTACACTCATTAGCTACAACCAACAGGAAGCCAGCTATCTTTTTTTTTTATTTAATTTTCGGGGAATATCAAGCTGTAAATAAATTGATACTCCTCCAAGCACAAACAAGTAGTTCACACCAAACTTTGTCAACATGATGCCAATATACTGAAGATGCTAAATTGCGAACGGATTTAGGATATCTTGAACGGTGTATTAATGGCGATTTGTTAAAGTTACAGTAAAAAAGAGAGCAGTTCTTTTCTTATCTTTAAAGTGCAGCTTCCAAACACTTCAAAACTTTTTACATACATAGAGCAAGTCATTCTGAAGAAGTATGATTAGTTTCATGACTTTACAAAAGGTCTATGAATAACAGAAAATTAAATATAGCTGCAAGCAGCGATGGTGGGCCCAAGCTGTCAGTGCAACCGCCACCCCGGTGGCATCAAGAAAAATGGGCACAGCGAGCACATGCATTTACAGTAACCCTCTGGCAGTCTGGTTTTAATTGATACAGCAATTAAAGGGTTAATCCAAACCATCAAGACTGTGAAAGACTGTTACTTTAATAAATCGTCACGGCAACACCGTTCAAGATATCCAAAATCCGTTTACAATTTAAGTTACTCAATGTTTTGGCATCATGTAGACAAAGTTTGGTGTGTATAGTATAATGCTCCTCTGAGGAGTATGCATTAATTCACACCCATATTTTTCCAAATATCCACATTCAAATCAAAATAGCCGACTTCCTGTTGGTTGTAGCTAATGACTGTAAATTAGAAGGTTGTCCAGCTTGATGAGACCAATATATGTACCAGTTTTGGTGACTGTAGCTAAAACTAACCCCCCAAGTTTTCTGAAAAGGTGGCGCTATGCAGTGCCTCTTCCACGCCCTTTTATGAGCTTTTGCCAGTGTCTGTCTATCATTAATACTGATATGTGTGTTGAGTTTCGTGAAATTCTAATTATTATTTGCAGCACAAAAATTTATAAGACTACGTGTATTTATCTTTAGATTTTTTTTATGTTGTAATTAACAATTATTAACCTATTTATATAAAATTATGTTGTCAGTGCCCTACAAATTAACTGATTCTAGGATATTTTTGTCTGTAAAACTGACAGAAAAGGATAAGGCCTTAGAGATTTCTTAAGCTGTAATGCAAAAAAATAAAACATAGTAAATAAATTAAGTGCTGATTGTTTTTTTTTCAAGTGATTAAAGAGATGTTTAAAAGTCTCTCTCTCTCTCTCTCTCTCTCTCTCTCAATTCAATTCAATTCAATTCAATTCAATTCAATATGTGCTTTATTGGCATGACAATTGTTACAACGTATTGCCAAAGCATAGTGTTTACATTAAATAGAGAACAAATATGTATTTAAAAAATAAAATAAATAATAATTAAAAATAAATAAATAAATAAATAAATAAATATATAAACACATGCATGTATATATAATTAAACAAAATAGAACAAATCAATTCTACGAATTCTAGAATTCTATGAACAATTTAAAATTTAGTGTGGTGTGTGTGTGTGTGTGTGTGTGTGTGTGTGTGGGCGCATCACTGATTTGTTGACTCCTCCCTCTTTTTGTGACAGGTGTCAATGTATCTTGCTGCTAGTAAGATACAATCTTGTTTTTCATCTAATAAATATTGAAGTTGTGTTTTCTTGTTTAACATTTTGAAGTCAGGGTAAAGTATTTCCAATTTAAGATAACATTTCTTTCTAATTTCTTCATAGCAGGTGGTAAGGAAGTGTTGCTCTGTCTCCACTTCTCCATGGGTACAGTATGGGCAGATGCGGCTCTCTCTGGGCAGCCAGTGCTGTCGATATCTGCCCGTCTCTATAGTCAGAGTATGACCACTCAGTCTGTACCTTGTCATTTGTCTTCTTAATTTACAGTCTTTCACTGTACTCAGATACAGAAAAAGATAAGGCCTAGGAAATTTCTTAAGCTATAATGCAAAAAAAAAAAAAAAAATTAAATGAATAATTAAATAAATAAATAAAATAAAATAAAATAAAAAGAATAATTAAATAAATAAATACTGATTGATTTTTTTCTAGTGATTAAAGAGATGTTTAAAAGTCTCTCTCTCTCTCTGGGTCTCTCTGTCTGTCTCTCTCACCCCCCTCCTCACACTAACACTTAACACAGACTCACCCATCCCCCCACATACACAGAGCCAGTGTGATCAAATGTCTTGAAACTCAACACACATATGAGTATTAATGATAGTTAGACACTGGAAAAAGCTCATAAACAGGCGTGGAAGAGGCACTCTATAGCGCCACCTTTTGTCAAAAATGGGGGGGTTAGTTTTAGCAACAGACACCAAACTTGGTACATAAATTGATCTAATCAAGCCGGACAACTTTCTAATTTACACTCATTAGCTACAACCAACAGGAAGCCGGCTATTTTGATTTGAATGTGGATATTTGGAAAAATATGGGTGTGAATTAATGCATACTCCTCAGAGGAGCATTATACTATACACACCAAACTTTGTCTACATAATGCCAAAACATTCAGGAACTTAAATTTGTAAATGGATTTTGGATATCTTGAACGGTGTTGCCGTGACAATTTATTAAAGTAACAGTCTTTCAAAGTCTTGATGGTTTGGATTAACCCTTTAATTGCTGTATCAATTAAAACCAGACTGCCAGAGGGTTACTGTAAATGCATGTGCTCGCTGTGCCCCTTTTTCGTGATGCCACCGGCGTGGCGGTTGCACTGACAGCTTGGGCCCGCCATCGCTGCTTGCAGCTATATTTAGGGCCCAAGCCAGTAAGGCGCAGGGCCCTATTGATTTCCAAAGGATTATTATTTTTTTTTTTTTTTTTTTTTTTTTTTATTTTTTATTCAACCATCCGGGTACTTTTGGGGGCCTTAACATGCTCAAAAACTCTTGAAAATTCGCATGCACGTTGGAATCTGTTGGCGTCCGGACGCCACAGAGGCTGGGACCCGGGCGCGGCACAGGGGCTCTACGGCGCCCCCTAGAACACAGTTTGAAAACTTGATGTATAGCTCACACATGCTTGCACGTATTCATATAAAACTCGGTACACATATAGATCTCATTGAGCCGAACAAATTTCACACTGCATGTCATTGGCTCCGCCCAACAGGAAGTCGGCTATTCAGGGCTGTTTAAAAAACCATGCTCTGGAATTTGATATACTCCTCTGAAGATTACCACCCGATTGCCACCAAACTCGGTGAACATGATCTCAAGGCATTGGGGACGCAAAATTGCCAGGATATTTTTGATATCTCGAACGGTTTGCCCGTGGCGAGGCGATGAATTTATGGCGAAAAATGAGAGACAGGAAGCGTCTAATAACATCCACATACATTGTCTGATTTTGATCAAACTTCAGGGTTTTGTTCGTTGTTTGATGCCGAGCGCATAGATGTGACTATTAGGAGTCAAAGTTATAGCGCCACCAACTGGCAGCAGGAAGTGTGTCATTTTCAAAATGCTTTGAATTCAGCATCTTATTTTTAATCGATTTGCTTCAAACTTCATCAGAATAATGTCAAAGCACGGCCGATGTAAAACTGTGAAGGGAATATTGATATCTATAATACTGTTGCCATGGCAACGTTTCAAACTTGAAAATTTGTTTTTGGTGATTTTGAAGCAGATAACATGTTTAGAATGTCATGAAACTCAACACACATATGAGTATTAATGATAGTTAGACACTGGAAAAAGCTCATAAACGGGCGTGGAAGAGGCGCTCTATAGCGCCACCTTTTGTCAAAAATGGGGGGGTTAGTTTTAGCTACAGACACCAAACTCGGTACATAAATTGTTCTATTCAAGCCGGACAACTTTCTAATTTACACTCATTAGCTACGACCAACAGGAAGCCAGCTATCTTTTTTTTTTAATTTAATTTTCGGGGAATATCAAGCTGTAAACAAATTGATACTCCTCCAAGCAGAAACAAGTAGTTCACACCAAACTTTGTCAACATGATGCCAATATACTGAAGATGCTAAATTGCTAACGGATTTAGGATATCTTGAACGGTGTATTAATGGCGATTTGTTAAAGTTACAGTAAAAAGGAGAGCAGTTCTTTTCTTATCTTTAAAGTGCAGCTTCCAAACACTTCAAAACTTTTTACATACATAGAGCAAGTCATTCTGAAGAAGTATGATTAGTTTCATGACTTTACAAAAGGTCTATGAATAACAGAAAATTAATAAACTATCAAGACATTTGATCACACTGGCTCTGTGTATGTGGGGGGATGGGTGAGTCTGTGTTAAGTGTTAGTGTGAGGAGGGGGGTGAGAGAGACAGACAGAGAGACCCAGAGAGAGAGAGAGACTTTTAAACATCTCTTTAATCACTAGAAAAAAATCAATCAGTATTTATTTATTTAATTATTCTTTTTATTTTATTTTATTTATTTATTTAATTATTCATTTAATTTTTTTTTTTTTTTTTTTTTTTTTTGCATTATAGCTTAAGAAATTTCCTAGGCCTTATCTTTTTCTGTCAGTCTTAGGGACAAAAAAATATAAAAATCCAAGAACCAGTTAATTTGTAGGGCACTGATAACATCATTTTATATAATTAGGTTAATAATTATGTTAATTACAACATAAAAAAATCTAAAGATACATACACGTGGTCTTATAATTTTTTGTGCTGCAAATAATAATTTGACTGTAATTTGATACTGAACTCTGACACCCTCTGACATGATATTCATCTGAATTTACATCATCTCATGAATGTAACAGTAAAACAGTTCAGCTCACAGATGAAGACTAAGCTGTAATGCAGGCAAAATATTTCACAAATGCTTATAGATCATTAAAATAATTATTAAAAATGGTAATATCTCGAACAGTGTGGCAATGATGATTTATTAAAATAACAGTAAAAAAAGATAGCAGTAATTTTCTTGTATCTTTAAAGTGCAGCTTCCAAACACTTCATAAAAAAATTACATACACAGAACAAGTCATTCTTAGGAAATGTGATTAATTTCATGAATATACAATACACTATGGATAGCAGAAAATTTTAAAACTATCAGACTTTTGATGTCACTCTCCTTCTGTCTGTGTGGGGGGATGTGTGTGTGTGTGTGTGTGTGTGTGTGTGTGTGTGTTCAGAGTCAGGGTGACACTGAGAGAGAGAGAGAGAGAGAGAGAGAGAGAGGGTCCTGAAGCTGCAAACACAAACTAACATGACTAACAACATCCAGCATCAGGACACTGAAACACCCATCCACAAAATTCTGCCCACCCAAATTATAAAAACACTAAAAGAAAATGATCTAACCTATTGGAATGAAACAACAGAAAAACAAAGTAAACTTGAATGTTATTTGACCCTAAATAGAGATTACACAACTGCAGAATATCTGAGTACAGTGAAAGACTGTAAATTAAGAAGACAAATGACGAGGTACAGACTGAGCGGTCATACTCTGACTATAGAGACGGGCAGATATCGACAGCACTGGCTGCCCAGAGAGAGCCGCATCTGCCCATACTGTACCCATGGAGAAGTGGAGACAGAGCAACACTTCCTTACCACCTGCTATGAAGAAATTAGAAAGAAATGTTATCTTAAATTGGAAATACTTTACCCTGACTTCAAAATGTTAAACAAGAAAACACAACTTCAATATTTATTAGATGAAAAACAAGATTGTATCTTACTAGCAGCAAGATACATTGACACCTGTCACAAAAAGAGGGAGGAGTCAACAAATCAGTGATGCGCCCACACACACACACACACACACACACACAAACAAACACAAACACACACACACACACACACACACACACACACACACACACACGCACACACACACACACACAAACAAACACAAACACACACACTCACACACACACACCACACTAAATTTTAAATTGTTCATAGAATTCTAGAATTCGTAGAATTGATTTGTTCTATTTTGTTTAATTATATATACATGCATGTGTTTATTTATTTATTTATTTATTTTTAATTATTATTATTTTTTTTTTTTTTAAATACATATTTGTTCTATATTTAATGTAAACACTATGCTTTGGCAATACATTGTAACAATTGTCATGCCAATAAAGCACATATTGAATTGAATTGAATTGAGAGAGAGAGAGAGAGAGAGAGAGACTTTTAAACATCTCTTTAATCACTTGAAAAAAAAAACAATCAGCACTTATTAATTTATTTACTGTTTTATTTTTTTGCATTACAGCTTAAGAAATCTCTTAGGCCTTATCCTTTTCTGTCAGTTTTACATACAAAAAAATCCTAGAATCAGTTAATTTGTAGGGCACTGACAACATAATTTTATATAAATAGGTTAATAATTGTTAATTACAACATAAAAAAAATCTAAAGGTAAATACACGTGGTCTTATAAATTTTTGTGCTGCAAATAATAATTAGAATTTCATGAAACTCAACACACATATCAGTATTAATGATAGACAGACACTGGCAAAAGCTCATAAAAGGGCGTGGAAGAGGCACTGCATAGCGCCACCTTTTCAGAAAACTTGGGGGGTTAGTTTTAGCTACAGTCACCAAAACTGGTACATATATTGGTCTCATCAAGCTGGACAACCTTCTAATTTACAGTCATTAGCTACAACCAACAGGAAGTCGGCTATTTTGATTTGAATGTGGATATTTGGAAAAATATGGGTGTGAATTAATGCATACTCCTCAGAGGAGCATTATACTATACAAACCAAACTTTGTCTACATGATGCCAAAACATTGAGTAACTTAAATTGTAAACGGATTTTGGATATCTTGAACGGTGTTGCCGTGACGATTTATTAAAGTAACAGTCTTTCACAGTCTTGATGGTTTGGATTAACCCTTTAATTGCTGTATCAATTAAAACCAGATTGCCAGAGGGTTACTGTAAATGCATGTGCTCGCTGTGCCCATTTTTCTTGATGCCACCGGCGTGGCGGTTGCACTGACAGCTTGGGCCCACCATCGCTGCTTGCAGCTATATTGAATCATTGTTCCCCTAAGGATTTTTTTTTTCAACCTTCCGGGCATTTTTGGGGGCCTTAACATGCTCAAAAACTCTTGAAAATTCGCACACACGTTGGAATCCGCGGCCATCAGGACGCCAAAGAGGCTGGGACCCGGGCGTGGCACAGGGGCTCTACGGCGCCCCCTGGAGCACAGTCTGAAAACTTGATGTATAGCTCACACATACTTGCACATATTCATATGAAACTCGGTACACATATAGATCTCATTGAGCTGAACAACTTTCATCCTGCATTTCATAGGCTCCGCCCAACAGGAAGTCGGCTATTTAGGGCTGTTTAAAAAGCGCATGCTCTGGAATTTGATATACTCCTCTGAGGATTACCACCCGATTGCCACCAAACTAGGTGAACATGATCTCAAGACATTGGGGATGCAAAATTGCCAAGATATTTTTGATATCTCGAACGGTTTGCCCATGGCGAGGCGATGAAGTTATGGCGAGAAATGAGAGACAGGAAGCATCTAATAACAGCCACATACATTGTCTGATTTTGATCAAACTTCATTGGTTTGTTCGTTGTATGATGCCGAGCGCATAGATGTGACTATTAGGAGTCAAAGTTATAGCGCCACCAACTGGCAGCAGGAAGTGTGTCATTTTCAAAATGCTTTGAATTCAGCATCTTATTTCTAATCGATTTGCTTCAAACGTCATCAGAATAATGTCAAAACACGGCCGATGTAAATATGTGAAGGGAATATTGTTATTTAAAATACTGTTGCCATGGCAACGTGTCAAACTTGAATATTCTTTTCCGGTGATTTTGAGGTGGATAACATGCTTAGAATTTCATGAAACTCAACACACATATCAGTATTAATAATAGATAGACACTGGCAAAAGCTCATAAAAGGGCGTGGAAGAGGCACTGCATAGCGTCACCTTTTTAGAAAAAAACTTGTGGGCTTAGTTTTAGCTACAGTCACCAAACTTGGTACATATATTGGTCTCATCAAGCTGGACAACCTTCTAATTTACAGTCATTAGCTACAACCAACAAGAAGTCGGCTATTTTGATTTGAATGTGGATATTTGGACAAATATGGGTGTGAATTAATGCATACTCCTCAGAGGAGCATTATACTATACACACCAAACTTTGTCTACATGATGCCAAAACATTCAGGAACTTAAATTTGTAAACGGATTTCGGATATCTTGAACGGTGTTGCCGTGACAATTTATTAAAGTAACAGTCTTTCACAGTCTTGATGGTTTGGATTAACCCTTTAATTGCTGTATCAATTAAAACCAGACTGCCAGAGGGTTACTGTAAAAGCATGTGCTCGCTGTACCCCTTTTTCTTGATGCCACCGGGGTGGCGGTTGCACTGACAGCTTGGGCCCGCCATCGCTGCTTGCAGCTATATTTAGGGCCCAAGCCAGTAAGGCGCAGGGCCCTATTGATTTCCAAAGGATTATTATTTTTTTTTTTTTTTTTTTTTTTTTTTATTTTTTATTCAACCATCCGGCAACTTTTGGGGGTCTTAACGTGCTCAAAAACTCTTGAAAATTCGCACGCACGTTGGAATCTGTTGGCGTCCGGACGCCACAGAGGCTGGGACCCGGGCGCGGCACAGGGGCTCTACGGCGCCCCCTAGAACACAGTTTGAAAACTTGATGTATAGCTCACACATGCTTGCACATATTCATATAAAACTCGGTACACATATAGATCTCATTGAGCCGAACAAATTTCACACTGCATGTCATAAGCTCCGCCCAACAGGAAGTCGGCTATTCAGGGCTGTTTAAAAAACCATGCTCTGGAATTTGATATACTCCTCTGAAGATTACCACCCGATTGCCACCAAACTCGGTGAACATGATCTCAAGACATTGGGGACGCAAAATTGCCAGGATATTTTTGATATCTCGAACGGTTTGCCCGTGGCGAGGCGATGAATTTATGGCGAAAAATGAGAGACAGGAAGCGTCTAATAACATCCACATACATTGTCTGATTTTGATCAAACTTCAGGGTTTTGTTCGTTGTTTGATGCCGAGCGCATAGATGTGACTATTA
>JALXFT010000554.1:0-10175 GCA_023376895.1 Aspiorhynchus laticeps
AACCAGGTAATCGCTTTAAATTTACCTTTATTTGCCTTTTTATTTTAAATTCACAACAATCCTAATTATGAAATTCAATTCCTTTCCCAAAATGGAAGAAAGATTGGAGTTCCCTTTTTAAATGAACCTTTATTTGTTTTACCTTTTGGGCCCGATTTTTTTGCCTGTCTACCCGGGGAAACCAGGAAAATTTCCTCCCTTGGAACCGTTAAATTAGTCTGGTAAACTGGGAGAAGGGAAAATTTAAAGTTTTTTTTAAGTGTAATGGTTAAAAAATGTATAGAATTTTGAAACCAATTTTGGTGTTTCAAATTCAGGCATATTTACAAACCAAAGGTTGGTTTGGCAGCACATGTTTTTAACCTTCCCTGAAACCCTTAAGCTTTTGTTAAAACCTTTTTGTGATAAAGCCAAGGTCACCGGCGAATTGGTTCCCGGAGTAACGCCGAAACAATTTAATTAAAGTTAATGAAGAGAGCCCTATTTCAAAACCGGTTAACGCCGGTTCAGGGACCGGCCAAGCCTACAACCGGTGTATTCGGTTAAAGGGTTAAAAAGGACAGTGATGTATAATTGTTAGGTGCAAATGTGCAGGCAGTGATATCATTATATATAAAATATATAATGTATAAAACAATATAAAACTTTTAAAGTAGGCTATTTAAAACGTAGCTAGGCCTATATAACAGTGATTGTATAGTTATGGCATCCGATGGTAAATTAGTGATGGGATAAACTGTTTTCGAAACTCGTAAAATGTTTAAGTAACCACCCCCCTTTCTTTCTTTCTTTCTTTCTTTCTTTCTTATGTATTTATTTTCAAAGAGTTTTTATTCATTTTCAGCTTAAATTTTTATTAAAGATGCCATATTATGCCATTTTACAAAGTTTTGTTTTTGGGGTAATTTTTCATTATTGAATGTTCAAAAGATACAAATTTTTTTTTTTTTACATATTGTACATTGTTGCCTTCCCTGTTTGTCTGTAACACTCTGTTTAGTTCCGGTCTATAAGAAGCCCCTCCTTTCAAAAGGCCCAATATGTTGTGTTTGGTCAAAGAACATGTTACAAAACATAATCTGATTTGGTGCTCCATTTCTTTTTATTAAACTGTTGAAAACATTTCTTGCTGCTTAATATTTTTTGTGATGCACTACGATTCAAAAGTTTGGGGTATGAAAGAATTAATACTTTTATTCAGCAAGGACATATTCGGTTGATCAAATGTGACTGTAAAGACCTTTATAATGTTACAAAATATTTCTATTCAGTAAATGCTTGAATCCAGAAAAAAATGTATGACAGTTTCCATTAAAAAATATATATTTATATCTTTAATTTGTTCACATGCAGCCTTGGTGAGCATAAAATACTCTTTCAAAACCATTAAAAGCTTTTTAAAGATTCCAGCCTTTTGAATGGTAGTGTATATGTTTGCTTACAATATAAACATAAAAAAAATCTAAAACATAAAAAATGTATCATAAACTGTTGATCTTAACATAGTGGAACAACCAGGAAGTGGGAAGACCCTCCGAAAGAGAATACATCTGAAACGAAAAAAGCATTAAAAATGGACAAGTTGTTCAAAAGGAGACGTATCGAAAGTAGGAAAATATTTCTAATTTACTTTGTTATTAGACAATGCTCAATCTTCAATAAGCTTTACTGTAACATTTGCACTGTTTTGGTTATGTATTTATTTTTTAAACAGATGTTGCACTTCAACAGCATAACAACATTCCACAATATCATAATAATAATAGTTCTACATCACTCAGACGACCATCAATTCAAAATTCAGACCAGTATCATCAAGACTTTAGAATTGACCAGAAGAACGGTGGCACATTAGTTGCTCCAAACATACTAGGATCCAACATAGCTGGTGATGTTATAGTGAACATGGTGAGTGTATGATTATTCAAATACTGTAATATTGTACATTTTGCTGAGTTGCTCATTTAAGATATGGTTGAAGTGTGTGATATATATAACTGTTATATTGATGTATTATTAATATATTTTTTTTGTGTTGTTTGTTTGTTTCTGTCAGGTCTCACAGCGGTCTCCCTCTACTTCAATAAACAAAAATGGTACGAGTCACAAAAGTCATGTCAAAACATTTGCTGCATAAAACTATTCATTCATCAGTGGATGCTACTGTCCTGTTAATAACATGACTTTCCAAATTTGTCCTATTTTTTTAGAAATGTTTCAGAATGTAAAGAATAAGATGAAATTAAGAATGATGAAAGACTCTGAGAGGATTTTGGAGGGAAGCTTACAACAGTCAGTCTCTCTAAATAAGATCTACACCAGCTGTTTATCACAATGATGAGTCAGACCCCATTAATAGAGAACACGAGATCTGGCAGATTGAGACAACAAATGATTTAAACACATCAGCACAGACAGTCATAAACTACAATGACATTCTTAAACCGCCCCTGGAAGAAAATAGAACCATGAAGATTGTTTTAACGAAAGGAATTGCCGGAATCGGGAAAACAGTCACTGTGCAGAAGTTTGTCCAAGACTGGGCAAGCGGAAAAGCCAATCAGGATCTAGAGCTTGTTTTCCTACTCCCATTCCGAGAGTTGAACTTATGTGACAAAGAAAACCAGAGTCTTTTTGACCTGCTTTGTGCCTTTTACTCAGAGTTCAAAGAGGCGAGACTGATCTCTGACTGGATCTGTGATAGAAAAGTGCTGTTCATCTTAGATGGTCTGGATGAATATAAAAATGAATTGAGCTTTCAAACCAGCATTTTGTCAGATTTTAATGAAAAGGTCACACTGAATGTCCTCCTAGAAAACCTTCTAAGAGGAAAACTGCTTCCATCCGCACACCTGTGGATCACCAGCCGGCCTGTGGCAGCTGAACAGCTTCCATCTAAGATCTTCAGACAGGGATATGTCACGCAGATCAGAGGATTCACAGATGAACAAAAGGAGGAGTACTTCAGAGGCAGTTTGAGGATCCAGATCTAACCCAAACAGTCACCTGTCACCTGAAGTCTCATAAGAGCCTATGGATATTATGCCACATACCCCTCTTTTGTTGCATTTCATCGGTTGTTCTGAAAACCATCATTAAAATTCAAAATAAAGACAGGGACATGCCCTCAAATCAGACAGAAATGTATATCCACTATCTGCTCATTCAAACTTGGTTAAGCCACAACAAATATCAAGGGCAAAATGTGTCACAAGAAGATGCTCTCATACAGCACAAAGAACTGATTAAGAAACTGGCAGCGTTGGCATACTGGAAGCTGAAGGAACAGAATACCATGTTCAGTAAAGAAGACTTGAGGAAATATTATATCACTCCTGATGAAGCTCTTCGAAATCCTTGGCATCATTACCTGCGTCCCTGAGTGCAAGTTTGGATATAACAGGACTAAATTTTTCAGCTTTGTCCATCCAGTGTCCAGGAATTCTTTGCAGCCTTGTTTGTTTTTTATGAATTTCTATCAGGAAATCAAGACTCACTGGGATTAACTAAAGCGAAAAAGGGGCAAAAGTCTAATTTGTCTGATTTTCTCAAAAGCGTGATTGATGTGGCTGTGGAAAGAAAAAATTAACACTTGGATCTTTTTAACTGTTTTCTCTTTGGAATTTCTTGTGATTCCAGCAGAAGTTTACTCAAAGGATTCCTGCCTCGATTGGGGAAAAGGACCAAGTAATTTAAGTCCAAAAAAAGTTTGCCCCAAGTCTTTAAGTCTTTTGGAGGGAGGGAAAGTTTTTTGGTTCCCCCTAGAAAAAGCCCTTTTAGTCCGTTCTTGGCTTTCCGGTTTGGAGTCAAGGAACAAGTCTTTTTTGCCCAGGAAATTCCCAACATCACGAAAAAAAGCCCCTCCACCAACTGTTCCAAAGGTTGAAGTTTTGGCTTTCCGGTTTGGGGGTAAAATTACAAGAACTGATTAGTTTTTCCTTTTCAAGGAAATTAAACATACTTTAAAGGGAAATTTAAGATTCCTCCAAGTTTACATTTAGGAAAAACTTATTTAATATTAATTAAAAAATTTAAACAAATGTTTGGGGTAAAACCATTTTAAAGAAAAAGGGTTTTGTTAATTTTACTTTTTCAAGGTAACTGTAAAGTCACGGGTTGGTTGTTTGGAAAAATTAAAAGTAAGTCAATTTTACATTAATTTAGGAAAATTAATTTCCAATTTAATTTTATATATAATTATATTAAAAAATTGTTAATGGAACCATTTTTAAAGAAAAAAGGTTTTTTTTATGGTTTGGGGGGTGCCCCATCTTCACCCACAAGCGTGTGAACCCGGGTTGGTTTGGGGTAAAATTAAATGGAAAAAAACTTTTAGGGATAATTTAAGGAAATGTCATTGGTGCTTTTTTTTCATTTGTTGAATAAAGGCGCGAAAGAAAGCTCAATTTGGTATTCAATGCTGTCCGATCCAGCTGTGGCTTTTTGTGTGTGTGAGCGCCGCCGGCGGAACAGAAATCATCTGTCACAACGCATGAATTCCGCATTTAAATCTCTTTCAGAAAAGGTCTATCACAGCGTGTAAGTACAGCCCGATCTCACGGAAATTCGTACATATTTTATGAGGGGCTAATTCGTACGAACCCCTCACTCGTACAAATTCATACGATTTTTGTTAAATAGTATGTATTTTACGAGTTGCCAATTCGTATGAATTTGTACGAATGACCTACACCTAACCCAGCCCCTAAACCTACCCGTCACTGGGGTTTAGACAAATCGTACTAAACTTGAAGTTATTTCGTCGTTCGTTCAGTTAAACACCTTTAAGAAACGACAAAGGCCTTAAAACTTGGAAGTAAACTTGGAAACCTTTTTCTGCCACTTGCATTGGTTAAAACATTTAAGTTTAAATGCAAACCTTTAAAACAATTGAAATTAAACTTGGTAAATTTTTAATAAATACACTATAAATTTTTGTTCTTAGAAATATCAATTAATTTTTAATAAAGATTTTCCAACATTAAAAGGAATTTATAATTTAAATTTTATTAAATTTAAAAAAAAAAAAAAAAAAAAACCCCCCCAGTTATTTAGGAGTTGTCAGTGGTTCATAAGATCATTTAGAAAGTGTAAGTAAATGATTAAAAATTATTTCAATGTACATTTATAAATCTTATCATTTAGACACATGATAATATTTGCTCAGTGTGTTTAATAAATCTTTGTTAACACATATTCCTGCTGTAATTCATGATTAAGTCAGGTAGTTATAAAACATTTAGCAGTTGCCAGCCATCTATTTGTGTGAGCTCATCTAGGACTATTTATACCTTATAAAGCATTTACAAAGGAGATTTAAAGACTCATTTATCTTCCAAACAGAAAAGTTAAACAAACACAACACAGAGGGATACAGAACACAGAAATATTTTTTCAAGGTGCAAAAAAATGAAACTGTACACTTGAAAAAATAAAAAAAAAATTGCAATTTCATAGAAAAATAACAAATCCAAATTCAAGTGTACAGTTGTACAGTGTCTTTTTTTTTGCATCTTGAAATAAATATTTCTGAGTTCTGTATCTCTCTGTGTTGTGTTTGTTCATTTGTTTTCTGTTAGGAAGATAACTAAGCCTTTAAATCTCCTTTTTAATAGTCTAGATATGCTTATAAATCAAGAATGTGGCATTTATAGCTGTATTTATAAACTGCTTACTAATGACTATTAATGTTGGGACAATGCTTTATAAAGGATGAACTTACAATTTACTAATGCTTTCCTAATGATTCATAGCTGCAGTTATTATAAAGTGTTACTGATAAACTTTATTACTTTATTAAAATAACATTTGTGTGTTCAAATGTAAAGAAATGCTTTATTACTTCACTGGCCATCGGAGCGAACCAACCCTGTGACTTCACACGCTGTGGTACTGCAAGATGGTGGCGCCCTTGCTCCAAAAGCTATAACAAAACAACCTTTTTTTCTGTGGAAATCACTTTACTAAATAATGTAAACTTAATTGACTGCTTCACTTCCACTTTAAATTTACAATGAAATATCAGTTACTTTTTCAAATAGGCCTAATAACATAAGTTACTTTGTTTTCCCATTTATTCACTGACAGCTCTCCTGTCCCCATGTTGAGAGAAATTGGGAGTAAGTGGAGAGACAGAGGCATTTCCTTCAGCCTGACGCTTATTCATTTCCCTTTTGGTGTGAAAGGGTCCTCACAGTTGCCAAAAATATAACTTGTGTTTTTTTTGTTATTAAAAAACAAATAAACAAGCCCAGCTCAGGTGACAAAAAGTAACGCAAAAGTTACATAATGTATTTCTTTAAAACAGAACGCATACTGTAACACATTACTTTTAAAAGTAACTTTCCCCAACACTGTCTGTAAACATCTTCATAATGTATCAACAAATATTCCCAATCAAAGTTTAGTCTAACAGAGTTTACATGCAAAATTGTAACAATTTAAATGCAATATTGACAGGCTCAAAGGAAGCGGCTTTACAGAGAAACACTGTGCTATCCTGGTGCCTTTCCTGACCTCACTAAACTCTCACCTGACTCATCTTGATCTGAGCCACAATAGTCTGGGACTGTCTGCACTGAAGCAACTTTCTCGGGCCTTCTGTGATCCCAAATGCCAGATTCAGATGCTGAACCTCAGTCACAACAACCTCCATAGTCAGGACATGGAGCCGATCAAGGATGTGCTTTCAGGATCAAATGTGAATCTGAAAACCCTGGACCTCAGTGACAATCATCTAGAAGACGATGGATAAAAATCCTCTCAGCTGGGCTGCGAAGCTCTAAGTGTCATCTTGAAGTTCTGAAGTAAGTAAAACTAACTGCAAACATCAGGGTCCTGACAGGTGGGTTAAATAAACAGTTGTTAAATAACTGGGTAACACTTTACAATAAGGTTCATTAGTTAACATTAGTTAACAACTTTAGTAAACATGAACTAAGAATGAACAATACTTCTACAGCATTTATTAATCTTAGTTAATGTTAATTTCAGCATTTCCTAATGCATTATTAAAATCACATGTTGTGTTTGTTAACATTTAGTTAATGCACTGTGAACTAACATGAACTAAACAATGAACAACTGTATTTTCATAACTAACATTAACAAAGAATGATAAATAAATAGTGTAATAAATGCATTGTTCATTGTTTGTTCATGTTAATACATTAACTAATGTTAACAAATTCACCTTATTGTAAAGTGTTACCAATAACTGAAATATTAACTTAAAATCTCAGGGGGGCTTTGTGTAAATATTTGAACTCAGAAGAGGTTTGCTTCTCAGGGATCACTTGTGCTGTTTAAAAAAATGTATAGCTTGAATGCAAAATCATTTGCTAAATGCGTGAATATATGATGTACAGAAACCAAGCAGCATAGCGAGTGTCATTCCTTGGCCAGTTGATCTAAGCAAAATCTGATTTTGCTTTATAGACTTTCAGGCTGTCGAATTAAAGAAGTAGTTTTGAAGTTGCTGTGTCTTTGAAACCCAGTTGAGAAAGCTGGACCTGCAGTATAATGACTTTGGAAACATCATAGAAAAGAAAGTTTGTCTACTTAAGGATAAGCGGCCCTCACTGAGGTATGTAGCTTTTATCTGGTATTGATCAATGCGGAAGATTGGAATGAACATCCACGGGATCCCATGAAAATGTGCTTCAATAAATGTGCAATAGTGTGATACTAGTCTTAACATATTAACCTATACTAACCCTAACTCTAACTCTAACTAGAATTTACACTGGAGGAGTCTGCAATCACCAACCAGGACTGTACAAATGTGAGTTTAAACATGGGTCAACATAAAGATTGTAGGTTAAAATTAATGTATATTTGTAGAGCTGTAACTGCTTCGCCATTTTAACACCTTTTTCCATTTCATTTTCAAAGGTCTTGTGGTGTGACAGATACATTTATTGAAGTGCAAAAACTGTTTCTCTAATTTACATGTTCATAAAAACCTGCCCTCATTAAAAAAGAAATAATTCCAAAAGCTGTTTAAAGTACTTTAAATGGAATATGGCTGTACGTCGTAAGTATTTCATATTAATCAAATGCTGTAATGCTAATTGAATATTTAATCTAATTTTCTGAAAAATCTCACTTTGTTTTAGATCTGTCATTCTCACCTTTGACCCTCAGACGGCTAACAATACCTCTATCTGAACGAGGACAACACAGTAGCTGTTTGTAAGGGAGAGAAGCAACAGCTTCCTGCTAATGATGAAAGATTTGCAAGTGCAAGCAGGTGCTGTGCTGCCAGCCGCTGTCAGGACGCTGCTTCTTTACAGTGGATGTGATCGGGACAGGTGTGCACATAGGTGTGGCCTGTAAGGGAATCAAGAGGAAGGGTGCGAATGACACCGTACTCTGGGACCAATAAGATGTCGTGGTGTTTATGCTGCTCAAAAAATGTATGTGTGGCTCATGACAAAAAAACGAATCACTAACTAAACCACTTCAAACAGAGTCCACCAGAAACCTCGGTTTGTTCCTGGACCAGGAGGCTGGTTCTGTTTTCTTCTATAGGTTGAGCCCAGACTCAGAGCCTGAACTCTTGTACATGTTTGATGCAGATTTTCCTCAGGACGAGGAACTTTATGCTGCGTTCAGTATTCAGGAACTAGACAGCTCAGTCTGTTTAAGGCAAGCTCACTATAACTATATGTAGTTACTAGTTACCTTTACAGTTATGGTTTGTACTCTAGACATGAATGATATTCACCTGGCAGACCTACTGAAAGCAACCAGCTAGTAAAACCACCTAGAAGATCAGCAAGTGTTGAAAAATGACTTCATCATCATTATTGTGGCTTTCTAACACTAAACAAAAGTACTATGGCATTCTTGTATTACATTTCAGTTAAAATGTCTTTAGTTTTGTACATCTCAGTGTAACTGGTTTCATTTAATCAAAAGTAAAGTTGTATTAATTGGATCTGATGCAGCTTCTATGTACTGGACTGAATTTTTAAATCTGCCATCCCAAACTTATGACTTACTTTCTTCTGGGGAGCAATAAAAGAATATACTTCGAAGATACTTTTTTCCATACAGTGGAAGTTAATGGGGTCCAATGTTTTTTGGCTCCAACATTTTTTTTAAGTATTTTTTTTTTATGTTCCCTAGAATAAATAACCACCTGCTTAGTTGAAACCTAAATGTTAAATCACATTTCCATAATCATGATTATTTATTTTAAATTTCACACGTATTAGATAACTATTTTCTGTGCATTTCAAGCGTTCATGTCTCATAATGGCAATAGCTGTTACTCTATGGGTGTTACTGTATCTGTAGTTGTCTTTTTTATTTACCACAGATGTAAACAACCATGGGGAAAAAGGAAAGTACTGACATGCCAATAATAAATAAACTTTTCAAGTAGATTCTACTGTATTTGTTTATTTAATGTATGCTTTTTTATTAAAATGGTTCAGATTCAGGATGTTGAGATGCATTATGTTGATTCAACATTCTTTACTCTTTCAGAGTATGGTAAGACATATTGTGAACTGTCTTTTTTTCAGTATGTAAACACCCTCAGCTTCTTTAGATTTGTATGGTGTATGTGAGCTTGTGCTTACATGATCACACTGCTGGGCTCCTTTCTGGTATGTGACAAAAAATTTAAATAATTTATTTTTGTGAATTAGAGCTGCCCAGGAGAAACAAAAAGTGAATTTCCATACTTAGTGCTCTATTTTCATGCACTAATTTTTTACTTAATATACTAAAAATATTTTTAGTATTCTTAAGATAATCTTAAGAAAATCTAAGTGTTTTGTTGTGGGACACCATGAATATGAACTAAAATGTGCTTTTAACATACTTTCTTTGTTTTTAAAACATTTATTTATTAGTATTTAGTTACCACCTGTAGTAGCACACTTGGATCAAGATCTAAAACCATGATGATTGCACATAATGACAACAATGTAACCTGAAAATCATTCAGACAAAACAACTCATTGTGGTTGTAATTAAAACCATCACCAGGTGTTGTTTTGTCTTGCAGCACTGTAGCAATTCAGAGTATACCAATTTCCATAATTCCAGGAGTTACAATGTGCCGTGAGCTCTAGTGAGATTAGATGAGCAATTCACTGTCCATATGAATAAAGTCCTTTTCTCGACTCTGTTGATGCTGAAATGATGTAAAGGATGTTAAA